>APFE031183231.1:158384-185549 GCA_000404065.3 Pinus taeda
AAATACAATGTACCAACCTTTTCGCCTTTTGCTATTACCAAGGCTCCTTTGGTGACCTTCCAAGCTTTATCTATGAAAGTTGTCACACAACCTTCACCACCTAACTGCCCTGTTGAAATCATATTTTTCTTTAGATCTGGAACATGTCTTACCTCCTTTAGTATCCATTGGTTTCCATTCTAATGTTTTACAAGAACCTTACCCATTCCAACAATTTTACAGTGTTTATCATCACCCAAATGGACTTGTCCAAAATATCCTTGAACATAGTCATGAAAATATCTCTTATCAGGTATGGCATGGAATGAGGCCCCTGATTCTACCACCCAGGAATCAATAATATTTTCGAAAGAAAGAAACAAAGCATCTTGTAACACCTCACCTATCACATTTGCTTCATGATTGTTTTCTTGTTGTGAATCTCCTTCTTTTCCCTTCTGAGATCTACAATATTTTTTTATGTGTCCTTTCTTTCTGCATTTCCAGCACACTATCCCTGATTTGGACATGGATCTTCCTTTCCTTGATTTACTGCGATATCCTGAACTCTTTCCTCTTTCCATTTTTATTCCCCTAGACTCTGCACTCAAAGCATTACCCGATGTCTCACTGGAGTTTTTCCGTCGCATTTCCTCACTAAGGATAGCACCGACAACATCATCAAACTTTAAAGTACTAGATCTAGAAACAAAGTTACTAATGGCCATCACTAAACCAATCCAACTTTTTGGCAATGAACACAAGAATAACAGAGCTCTAACTTCATCATCAAATTTTACCCCTATAGAACATAACTGACTTGTAACTGTATTAAAATCATTTAAATGGTCTGCAACATATCCACCTTTCGACATCTTCATATTAAATAACCATTTCAAAATAAATACCTTGTTTGAGGTTGAGGGTTTTTCATATAGTTTCTCCAACACCTTAATCAAACCCTATGTCGTTGTTTCCTTCGAAATGTTGAAGGAAACCGACACTACAAGGCACAATCGTACTGTTCCGAGTGCCTTTATATCAAGAAGGTTCCATTCTTCATCTGTCATACCCGTCATCATCTTTGATTTTTTGCCCAATGGTAGGTACAAATCTTTCTGATAGAGATAATCTTCCATATGCATCTTCCACAGCGAGAAGTTTTGGCCGTTAAATTTCTCGACCCTAAACTTACCATCTTCCACCATTGCTCCCACTCGAATGAGGAAGCCTTCTTTCCTGCGAGTTTATCAACCAAATAGACCTTCGGCTCTGATACCAGTTGTTAGAAAATTATATATTACAAAGCAATGGAACACATAGAATATTGCATAAATATAAACACAAAAAACACATAAAACCAGAGAGACACAGATATACGTGGTTCACCCAGTTTGGGCTATGTCCACCCCGAACAATCAGTCCTTCATTTCTATTATCCAGCAAAATGAAGAGACACAACCTACAACAGATCTGTTGTAATATCCTCTATTTTCTCTCACAATCTCACCTCTCTATTTCTTGCTTGAAGAATACACATATATTACACAGCCTCAAAAAGACAATGCTCTCATACAAAGAGAGGGGTTGCCTTCTAAGGCAAAAAACCCTAAACTAAACATAAGTTCTACCATCAGATCATCTGCCTAATGAATGGCGTAAATTGACTAGAAATTACTATACTTTTACAAGGCAATTTTACATCCGATTTTAGCTTCGGAGGTGCTACCCCCGAAACCCCCACCGGGGGACCGCTGGCCCCTGGACCCCCCAGCCAGGGGGGATCAGCCCCCCTGAACCCCCGGGAGGGGGAGAAGTCCCCCCCACACCCCCCTGCGTGGAGGGGTGTACATCCGACTGAAACAAAGACCTCTAAATAATCATGCTCCACACCCAACACACATATCCTTGAGGTTAACTCAAGTGTTTTAATTTTCCATGTTGAAGTTGTATTGACCAAGGAGATCGTGAAGTCAAAATCTATAAGGGTCCCTTGCATGGTAGTAGTTATCAGGACACCATTCATGAAAGGTGGGAAAGTGACAAGAGGGTTTCCCCAAGTAATTGTCTCATGGACTATATATAAAAAAAATCCACAAGAGCTAGCTTAATTATTTTCCCAAAGCATGTTTCCAATAAGGAGGCCATACACCACATGTTAAAATCGTTGGAGTTCCTTGGGGTTATCAACCATTATTGTGGATGGCAGAATGAAAACACACACACACCCCTAAGGGTTAGCATGCACACACACACACACACATATCTATATATATATATATAACCCACTTAGAACACTTAATATATGACCACATGAGGGACTATATAAATTGAGGAAGTTTTATAATATGATATTTGAGTAATTATTTTCGGGATTATCTACATGGAGTGAAACATTAATCTATAATTTATATCCAATGAATATTAGTCACAACTAATGAATTTTTCATGGTTTTGAAAGTCTACTTAAGACTTATTGCATAGTGATTTCATAGGGATGGTGTTTTTTTTTTGTTTAATCAAAATAATTGATGAATTTTATTACAAAAATTGGTCCTAAGTGCACAATTGGGTTATATGTAGAGTATATTTTTTACAAACTTTCCCAATTGACCTCAAAAGAGACATTACATTGTTCATTGTTACTTGACTTGAGTGAGTTTGATTACAAGATAGCTGAGGGCCTTGAAAGTAAAAACTCAAAATAATACCCCAAATAACAAACAAAATTTTGTAGGCATGTCAATCTTACAATAAGTTGAAATCATAAAGAACGCCATAATAAACTTTATTGTGCAAAGGAGAAGCTATTATATTCAGGTCATATAGAGGAATAAGGGATGTATAAAACAAATCCATCAAATAATTAAGAGATAGAAAAGCCCAGATATCAAATTTCTGAAGCGTTTCCAAGTTACATCACATACCTTCAATTTCACCATCCATTTTTTGGTTAACTATCCATGCTTGATCATAATTTCCATGGTGGAGGTTAACTATGCAATTATTTGGTCTAAACTAAGTTGAAGAATGTTAACATGATCTTGTAAATCTAGGGCTTCACCACTAGCAACCCAAGATTTTTCCCACCTTTGTGGTAAGCAGAAACCATGACTTTCATAGAGGGATATCCCACCCCCTTTCCCAAAAAAACCATCGCAACAATGTTAATAAACTAGAATGCAAAAAATAAGTTGTGATCCAATTTCCGTGTGATGAAGGGGAGTCATGCATGAGACATTAATTTGGGTAACCTTGTGTGAGGAGGAGCTATACTTTGACTCCAAGTTAATTCCAATGTTGATCGATTAGAACCTTCATACCTTCCCATTTTATCCACATAGGTGAGACAAACATTCCCAACTCCTTTCATGATGAGTGATTTAATAGCTAGCTTCTGGCCTCATGTTGGATAATACCTTAGGTTGACCTCACAAGTGCTGAAATAGAAATTGATAATGTGAAAATACATCATTATGAACTCATTTATGGGATAGGATGAAGTTGGATGGATCCACTCACCCTCAAAGTTCCTTGTCGTTTTTGGATTTCTTGTGTTGCCAAAGAGTCTGCTAACACATTGTGGACCTATATCGCATGAAAGGATTGAACTTCTAAAATGGAGACTAGGTAAAATTGGATTTTATTATATATGGATTGGAGTTTCAGTCTCAAGGGAGAAGTTCCTAGATTCATATGCTTGACAATGCTATTAGAGTCACCAAGAATGATGAGGTTACAAATATGCAATATTTTGACAAGGACAATTCCCTTAAACAAATTGTACAACTCCACTTGGTTGTTAGAGGTTGTGACTAGACTCTAAGATAGATTCAATTCAATTTATCCTTCAAGGAAAAATAACAACCTCACCTCGCACCTGCCACCCTTGGGTTTTTCTTAGATACCCCATTCAAGCACAATATATAGGACTCTTGTGATTCTATCCACTGACGAAATTCAACTTTGGAGAAGCTATTTTCTAGTGCTTCTTCTAAAGTAAGTAGCTATAGAACGAGGGATAGAGATTGAAATACAAAATCCATATTTATTCTAATGGATTTAGATATTTTGGCCAATGAAGCATTGACTTTCTTGAGTGTATATGTTCAACAAGCAACAATTTGGCCTATTCCACTACCATTTCAAGTTGGGTCTTATATGCTTGAAATATGGTCCCATTACAAGATAACCAAAGCTTCCAAGACATGTACTTAGGGAGAGGCATACAAATAATTTTAAGAAAAGGATTGCCACTAAAGGAGCAAAGGTAATACTTCTACCATGTTTCAAATAGTTGGAGGGGAAATTTGGGTTGTTGAGTGTGATGGATCATACCTTGAAGAGAAAATTCCAACACTTCCTTAGTGAACTCACATTCTAGGAAAATACATGGGATACTTTAATTTCTAGAGAAGCACAAGACATATTTGTATGGGCCTTTAATCCCTCTTGTAACAAGATTATAGGTGGTGAGAAATTTATTTTGAATCAATGTGTAGTAGAATATGTTCAGCTTAGGAATCCCATTGTTGTAGTCTAGGGAATTGTATAAAGTTATCAATAAAGAACCATTAAGGAAATTGACATACATGCATACATTAACATACATCCAATATCTTCTCCTAACTTAACTCCTTTATCATCCTTAGCAAGTGGGAGATGTAGATTACAATGAGATTTTTTTTGGAAAGAAAGATGATGATGCAAAATTTTAGAGAGAATATAATATTCAGAATCTCGTTTCTTTAACTTCTTTGATTCTTGGATACTATCTATTGTACAAAAGTTGATGTTGGTGTTTCTGATATGGATGTTAAAGCTGGAAACTAGAACCTCAAGCTTACTAGTGAGGCTAGAACCTCTTGACAAAGAGGTGTTGGGCCCTAAATCTTTTCAACTATTTTCTCATAGATGTGTGGTGCAATAAATGATAGTTGTTGATCAAAAGTTAAACATTTGTAGATTATATACGGGGTCAGTTTCTACTTCTGTTGAGGGAACTTATCACTTCTTGGGGTAGATATTTGCACAAAATGGGTAGTTGCTTGTACAATATTTTCTTTAACAATATTATTTGCACTAATATTGATTTTTTTGTTTATGTTTAGTCATCACTTCACAAAATTATGGTGTGATGTAGGATTCCTTTTTTTTATTGCATGTCCCTTGCTCTAGGATTTTTTCATATTTATAAAAAACAAGGGATGTGAATCACATGGGGATGCATCCCCACATGTTCATTTACTAGTTTGTGTGTTTCTTCATCCATATCTTCTATATACTATCCATCATGTTCATAATATGCACTATTGATTCTTTTCTTGAATACTTCAATGATTTTATGAGTTATTCATCCAGACGTTGAAAGCAAATTATCTAGGCAATAATGGTGTTCATGGCATGGAATGGTAATAGACTTTATTCTTCTTCCTTCCATTTTTCAAATCCAGACTCGGGGATCAAGACAAGTAATGTTTAGTGTGGGATTTCCCAAAAACTTGCACTTGATTTTAATTTTTCTTGAGCCATTGTGTAAATATCTATCATTGTCTCTCCCATGAGATTTATTTTGTTTATTCTTGGTGAATTTTTAGTAGTTATGTCTCAAACTCTGTTGCACCATTTCTGTTAGTTCCCTTCTTTAACCACCACATCATTAGTGTTTTATTCACATACACATATCCTCCCATTCTCAACATCTCCATAGTATCGAGTTTCTGAACACAACCTTGGGCTCTTGACACACATCAGACGAACATGTGTAGACTAAAAAAATAGCTCACATGATCACTTGTAGTTGCAAAATAATAACACAAAATCATAAGCCTCATCTTTATTTATAGACTGATGCGATGAAAATGTAATTATTTCATGCGAATAGTCATTATTTTGGTGTGTTTAAGGAATTATGAGTGTAATGTGCCCCAGCCACTCAGTTGGGTGATGCTACTAACTCTGACACTAATATCGTAACTAAATAATGAAATATAATTAAACCATGATAACATAATAACTAACATAAAATAATTAACGATGAGAAAACTATAAAAAATAAAGTATACACATTACTTATCTATTAAAATCACCAATTGGATACAGACCTCAACGTAACACCCAATCATAGATCACATTGTTATATTTCTCTGAACAATGGATCACCCTAGAGTTGAGGCCATGACTCTACAGTGACAATAGATTACCTTAAGCTAGGTGGATACCCAGTACGATGTAAGAAATACCAATGAACTAATCCCTGGCAGCTTCCAACCAATAGTCTCACACTCCCCATCAGTCCATACAACCCAAGGTAGTGCAACCTCTTCTCTACACCCATAGTCCATTAGGGTATGTCATCACCCTTCCATGGTTTCCACTCAAGTTGGATAGGGATGTGTTAGAGCCTTGTGGCTTCCAGGAGTTTCATCTACCCTCAAGGGTCTCTAGGTACCCTCCAAGTCCATACATGGACCCCTGTTGCTACACTTATCCCGACAAGGCTCTAACTTTCCCTAAAGAATCCCAAGGATAAGTGCTCCCATACCCAGATCCACCTAGGATCCTTGTTGTATGATAGTTAGAAGCCCTCTTGCTCAGAATACACATTGTCGATACTAGTAGATAATCAATTGAATGGTGGAATCACCATTTTACAAACATAGTGCCCCTTACCTTATATTTTAATATATATATTATAGATATTATAATATATTTTAATATGAATCCACTTTTCCTCTATAAAATTGGCCGAGAAGAAAATCATGCTTTCTTGGATTAGCCTCCTTACTAATCTCCCTAGCTCCTTCACCTTTCTTGTCCTATAGTCCTGGCCTTTATGCTCTTTTCATACCCCTTATTTATGCACTATCCTTCGTGCATTCAGATACGTTTATAATTAGAATTTGTAATAACTACGAAATGATTGCTACATGGCTCATTATGCTCTTTTTTTCATTGTTACATTCATCATATGTTCCATTAGAAACCATCCTCTGAGTGATTTCTGTTATTCATTTCTCATCATTTTTCCACCTCTTTTTCTTGATTCCCTTTCTCCCATTGTGTTTCTCACACATTGCCTTCCATAGATTTCACATCCTATCTTTCTTATATATTTTTTATATATGAGTTGTGTGAGCCTTGCTCTAAGTTAATCTATAGTGTGATTGTTGAATAATTTTCTCATACCTTCCACGATAATTTTCTATGTACTATGTTATGGAAACAATCAGTCCTCTATCATGTTAGCACAATAATTGAAAGCTTCCTCAACCTTGTCAACTAAAAACAATGCCTCTACTAGGTTGTGTATGCAAATATATTGGTATGGGAACCACTCTTTTTCATACACTCCCAAATAGAAATGGCCACTTCAAGTTTTCCTGCTCTCAAAAGTGAATTTAGTAGGGATTTTAGGGTGTCATATTGAAGTGTAGGAAGAATACCTTTCCCAACCATTTCCTTAAAATATATGTAAACATTTGTTAAATTACCTCAATTGTGAAACCCACATATAAATATCATGTAAATATCAAGATTGAAATTAATTCCATTACTCTCCATATTATTTAAGATAATTGTGGCCTCATTTAGTTTCCCTAGCTTGTGAGACAATCTAAGCAATATAACATAACCATTCTTAGAGATTTATTGGTAAAGATCCAACACTTCTATCAATTTCTCATGTCTTTCATATAGTAAATAATTGTGAATCCATAATTTTGAATCAAGGAAAGTGATCTAACATCTCATGTTTACCCACCAAAATTTTAGTGATGCTTTACATGTAAACTATACTATTACAAAGATATGAAGTGGAGCTCAAGTGTAGAAACTCTTTGTAAGATGTTAATGAAGAATTCCATTTGAGCGAGGAAGTACTCTAGCTCATTACATATAGATTAAACCAACTTTTATCATACTTCCATAAATCAAATATTGGTTGTTTTCAAAGCTCATAACTTCAAGAGCTTGCTAAGAATCTATATTATGGTTCTCTTATTCCAATGCATTGAAATGTCACATGATGGTAAAATTAGCCAAGTTTGCATTACTTTCTATAAATTAATGCAATATATTTCATTATACATCTTTTTCTAGAATAAGCATAGCTAATCCATTTGGAATATAACCATCTAAGGATTCCAAACCATTATGAGGACAAATCGCAAGTGCGGAAAGAAGCAATCTTCCTAGATCCTAAAGGAAACTAGAAACAAACATACAATAAAGCTAATTTCTTCCTTGAATCTATCTTTTCTTGAATCATAAGCTAACAAGGTGGGAAAAGGAAATTCATACCTTCTTACAACATGCTTGATGAAGATCCCCTTTGTGCTTTAGTGCATCTCCTCCATGCTTGAATCTAGACCTGTACACATGGAAACAACAAGGGATCAAAGGCATATGCAACATAAATGATTCAATAATTCAAACTAGTGATCAAGGAGACTAGTAACAATGATCATTCCAATGGAAAAATATAAATAACATGATTCCAATGGACAAAAAAAATAACATAAACCATCCATGAAATTCATCAATTAATCCATTAAACAATGTAGTGAGAATAAACACTTGTTTGTATTAATTTTAGAAACATAAAGGAGCTACAAAAATTGCACCTTGATGTTGTGAAGCTCCTCCCACTGATCTCAATCCTCTCCAAGAATTATAAGCTCTCCAACCTGATTCCCCTAGCATAAACTTACACTCATTAACCTCTCCCAACTCCCCCACCTATGGCTTGATTAATAGGCCAAAAGGAAGTAGTTTGAGATCCTTAGTCCAAGGATGAGATCCACTAAAAGAGGGATGAGGGCTCCTTGAAGAATAGGAATTAGTTCCATAAAAAATGAAGTTAGGCTCGAATAAACATGAATTCGAGGATTTCTATTGGGAATGATTTTCCCAACAATGCTTCTATATATCACTTTTTATTTTTACTTTTTATTGATTTACCTACACAAATTTATAGTGCAAGACAGAGCGCAGATCTGGCAGTTTATAGTGGAAGAAACTGTACATGTGCATATTATGTTCAGAAAATCTGCATAGATGCTCAAAAACATGGTTTTGTACCATGAGATCCAGAAATTCCATTTTATTCAAGGTATATAAGTTGTTGACCTATAAGGGAGTGCTTCTTGACTCTTGGATGGATGGTGAGAGATCCAAATTTGATGATTATTTGTCATGGTGACAAAATTAAGTGTAAGAGATTGCCCCCTAAAGTGCAAAGTTGGAAAAGTTTGAGGACTGAATTACTTTATCATATCAATGATTGGATCAGAGATCATGGTTGGAAATCTGCAACAATCAATCAATAATTACAATGCAATATAATAATCATCACTGAGGTAGGCATTCCCATACTCAGAACGTAAAAGACATAAAGCACAGTAGGAAAATATATCATGACAAAGTAGATATAGGATGGATGCAACCATCAAACATAAAACTCTTTGTATAATCATGAATACAAAACTCCTTGCAGCTGATGGATGAAACTAGATCCAGGGTCTTGATTTCCATCTCTTGATCCATAGTACGAATCTAACCATGCGAGTAGATGTCTTGAAGTCGAACATGGTAGAAACCACTTGATTGCCGGTCAATGATGTGAACCGTTAACAATCACGAGAGAAACCACCAATAATGACAATGGCTCTCAAGATACTCCCAGTACAATCTATGAATTGTGAATAGGTGATTTGAAGTCGAACACCCATAGAATTTTTTGATCAAAGGCCAATGATGAGAACCTCTCATCGAAGGTGAGGAACATGTCATTAAGGAATGCAGGCCTCAAGGTACTGAAAGTTTCTAGATCAACTTCCTAGATAATGAGCTGAAGCCAATAGGAAGCAACCCTTCGCAGGAGGGCCTACGACACAAAATTCATGTCAAGTTTTGAAGAATAGTTTGGAAGGACTAAATCAAGGATGACCGATGCTATTGAAGGCTACAAATTGCAAGGTAATTTGAACTGAGGTTTAAACTTCTCTTGGACATATTGGTGACATGACAAAATGACTTGGAAACATTTGACTCAATGATAATACCCAAAAATAACTGAAGACTTTCAATAAGGTTCGATTAACTGTGAGACAAATGGATTCCCCAACCCAAACAAATATGTGATGGAGTGTCATGTTCAAGAGAGACATACTGCCTGAAATATAAGAAACAAACTTTTCTTCTCAATTTTTCCCCACCATTACTGGAAAGTACCTCTTTACTTTTTACAAGTTTGAGGAGGATAATATATGATTGTCCTGTAAGCTCATCGTTCAGATGATTCCATCTTAGTATTTTTAACGAACCCTAGGAAGGAGTGGTTTGGTCTCATCATGCTTAATGAGTCCTATATTGTTTAATTTATACAAGTCCTGTAAAGGGGTAACTCGATGTTTTTTTCTTTTAAGAGTTTGAAAAAGACACAAAAAGGATACTCATTCGGTTCTTTTAACGTAAAATTTTAACGATCCCGGAGAAATTAAATCTCGATGTTTTTTAGTTTTAGGGAGTTATAAGAAAAACATAAGTAAACTCTGCCATGTTCTTTTTTGTAAATTTAGTCCCTCAAGCCCGAAAAAGGATAAAATAATGCATGAGAGAACTCTATTGACCATAATTAGTCAATGTATACCTTTTCGTAAGTATTCCAGTTTTGTCCATAAAAGGGTTAAACTTATACTGAGTGGACGGTTGTTCATTTAATTTTACGAGTTCGAACAATCAAGTGCTCGACAGTCTTTTCATGTTTTGAGAGTTTGAAAAGGGATTTAAAAGAGGACTCTATGGTTTCATTTTTTCGTAAGTTTTAACGAGTTTGAAAAAGTGATAAAAATATATTGATCTTACTGAATTTCAATTTAATTAACGAACAGGAAAAGACGAAAATAAATTGACATTTTCATGTACGTTTTACGAGCATGAAAAGATAACAAAAGAAGATTGGGATTTTGATGGTGATCCTAAGATGGTTGCGTGGCAAGACTTATGTGGCAGCTGGCCCATCCTTGGTCCTTCCCATGCTGGCAGACACCAATGTTTGGTGAGGGCTTATGGTTCCTTCAATGTGCATCTGGCCCGAGGTTGGTCACGTTTTGTGTGAGCATGACATCTATGGTATGGCTCGACCTGGGCTCATTTGCGTTGTTGTTCATTTGAGTTATGCTTCCATTCCTCTATGGCTTGTCTAGTTTGGCTCTAGAAGAAGATGGGTCTCTATTGCCCTCTATCCTCTTGGTTCTTCTCTGGTTCTAGTCCTCTATCATTTTCTAGTTATATGAATGTTTTTCATTGGACCTGGTGGTTGTTGTACACATGATTTTCTATGGAGGTCTCAGGTTTGGTTTGTCATTCTGGGTATGCCTTATTTTGACTATCTGTGAATGATTCTTTTACAACTTGCAGGTGATATTTTCTAACTGGGTTTTGGTTGCATTTCACAGGCCCTCTGCCTGTTACTCTCGTCAATGGCTTGGATGCATATTTGACAGGTAAAAACCCTATTTTGATTCCACTGTTTCACATTCCTGTAATTTTTATTAATGGCCTTGCTCCTGGTGAGCAAGTTGTGGTATCATGGCACTCCGACTGTTGGTTGCACTTAGGTTGGGGTTTCAACTCATGGCTCGGTTGTGGAGTCCGGCCTCCCCTTTAGGTATTTATTGTGGGTCAAGCTCCTTGTTTTTCTCTAGTGTTTTTGTGTGTTATATAGCTATGCTTCCTTTATGACAATATTCTTGTCACTGTGCAGGTATCCCTCTCCTCTTTGCTATGGCTGCAAGGGGCTAGCTCTCGGGGATGAAACATCATGGTCTCGTCCTTGAAGATTTGGGTCTGATGTGCTTAAATCTGGTAGGGTCCTTCCTTGACCGTACTTTGTGGTTGCATTTTGGTTTCAGGCTATAGTTATTTAACCCTTGGGGTTTCAGTTTGTTGGTCTATCGATACTTGATTCCCTCCTGTGCAACAAGCCCATCCTGTCGATTTTGTTTTCTGTTCTGGGAATGTGTTTCGGCCTTCTGTTGTTGGTTGTTGTGTCTGTTGTTTCGTCTGTGTATTGCTTTGGTCTATCTGGGTCGTGGAAACCCTCCTCAGCCTATCTCGTTTGTACGAAGGACTGTTGGTTATTTTTTTGAGGGCTTTGTGTCTTTAAGGCCTGTGTGGAATCTGGAAGTTTTTTGCTGTACTTCTGTGGACCCAATGAATATATTATATATAATAATATATTATATTATATATAATATATTTTAATATATTATATATTATATTATATATATATTATTTATATATATATAGATATATTGATATCTAGATATATACACTGTAAATTTTTAATTTAAATCAAATAGTATGTATTTGGTAATGTACCTGGATGGTTTAGCTCTGTTGTATTTGATCCTTTCAGTCCCAGTGCAGAGTTTGAATGTTAATCACACAATTTGTTGTTTAATTGCTATGCATAGTAATTTATACTTGTTGCTTCTAAAACAATGAATACCTGTAAGCTTTCTTTAAATACATTAAAAAAAAAAAAATTCAGAGTTATGCTTTCTTTCCTTTTTTCCATCTAGATGGCAACAACCCCACTTTTGATTCTGGGTTGCCTATTTATGCTTGCTGGCAACCTCATACTATTGAGGAACCACCCTCAGTTACATTATAGTTATTTTCCAGTTTCATTCAGTTTCATTTCTAACTTATTTTAAACAAATCCTATTCTAACTACTATTCAATTTATAAATAAAAACATTGGCTATAACAACCTTCATTTAAAAATAAAAATAAAAATAACTAAAAGTGAACTTAATCAAAACATCTTGTCCAGTTGCCACCTCCCTAGTCGGATGCTCCTGCATCAGGCTCCCGGGGTGAATGAATCTCATGGCTCCTGTCCATGAGCTCTTCAATTGAGTACCCAAAGCTTTGAATCTGGCCTGTATCCAACCAAGAACTGTCCTTAATTGGACGGTCCTTCCATTTGACTAGGTACTGTAAGTACTCTTTCCGTCAAGTTCGCCTAGCCACTTGAGTATCCAAGATTTTTTCAATATCTAGAGGCTTGGTTGGAGGCATCTCTTTGACCCATGACTCAGTCTCTCCCTGCATGTCCCATGTGTGTTCCATCGAACTGTCCTCCACATTAGCCATAATGTAAGGGTATAGTTCTGCCACATTAAACATGGGCGAGATCCCTATACCTGGGTGTAGTTGCAGTTCATATGCATTTGCAGAGAACTTTCACAGTATCCTGCAAGGTTCTATTTTTTTTAGTTTCAGTTCATTATATTCGCTTTCAAGAAATCTTTCTTTGCGTAGATGTGCTAGTACTAGGTCCCCTACATTGAATTGCACTTCCTGCTATTTTAAATCTGCCTTCTGTTTATACATTTGGTTGTTGTCTTGTAATTTGGATTTCACTTGTTCATGAAGTTCATTGATCACCCTCATGAAGGCTTCACCATCAACACTCCTTTGTTCCAACCGACCTAAATCCCATAACTCGTGCACACCACGGGGGTGCATCCCGTATAGGATCTGGAAAGGACTTCTGCCCATACTCCTATTGGGTCAATCATTATAAGTGAACTCTGATTGTGCGAGTACGTGATCCCATTGTCGTGAATTTTCACCAACCATACTACATAAAAGATTCCCCAGACTTTGGCTCACCACCTTAATCTACCCATGAGTTTGTGGGTGATAAGTTGAGCTGAAGTTTAGTTTGGTATCTAGCTTTTTCCACAAAGTCGAATAAATGACCTGTGAACTTCACATCCTGATCTGAAACAATAGACTTCGGCAAGCCATGTAATCTGACAATCTCTGTGAAGAACAAGTGTGCTACATGTGTGGCATCACTGGTCTTCCTACAGGGAATGAAATATGCCATCTTGGTGAAGTGATCCACCACCACCATGATTGAATCAAACCCCTTCTATGTTCTTGGCAAACCTAAGACAAAGTCAAAACTGACTAAGTCCCATGGTCTGTTCGGAAAAGGCAGGGGTGTATATAATCCTGTATTTTGACTGTGTCCCTTCGCAAGCTGACACATCTTACATCTAGCCACAAATATTTGTATGTTTTTACACATTTTCGACCAATAATAGAAGCGGATCACTTGATCCAAAGTCTTATCAATGCCAAAATGTCCGACTAAATCCTCACTATGTTTTTCCTGGATCAAGTTTTCCCTCATTGAACATTCCAGAATACACAACTGTCCTCCCCTGAACAAAAATCCTTCCTATATGTTATAGTCTATCCATGAACTATTGTCCCTCAACAGCGGGTTCTGGCAAGCTTCATACGCTTCATTAAAGTCGAAATCTATTTCATATAGATCCTTAAGTTGCTCAAATCCTAATACCTGCACTCTTATTTCCTGTACAATCAAATTTCTCCTACTTAACGCATCTACCACTTTATTGGCTTGACCGCTAATGTGTTTCAATACAAATGTAAAACTATGGAGGTACTCCACCCACTTCACATGTTTATGGTTCAGCTTGTGTTGTTGCATAACATATTACAATGTAGAATTGTCTGAAAACAAAACAAATTCATTCACCATCAAGTAATGTCTCCAATGTTTCAGTGCTTGGACCACTACATAAAATTCCTTGTCGTAAGACGTATAATTCTACCTACTCTCATTCAAATTCTCACTAAAATAGGCCACTAGCTTGTCCTCTTGGCTGAGTACTACTCCAATGGCCGTCCCACTGGCATCACAAAGAACTTGAAAAAGTTTGTTGAAATCTGGCAACCTCAAAATTGGTCTTTCAATGACCTTCTTTTTCAGTAGCTGAAAACTCTTTTCCTCTGACTCCATCCAATGAAAAGGTTGATCTTCCTTTTTAACGGTATCCACCATGGGTGCACAAACCCCACTAAAATATTTTATAAATTTTTGATAAAAACTCGCCAACCCATGAAAAATTCTCACTTCAAACAAACTCCTAGGGGATGGCTAGATAACTATGGCTGCAACCTTTTCCGGATCCATCTTTAATTCATTTTCCAAAATCACAAATCCTAAATAAATCAATTCTTTCTTAAAAAAGGTACACTTCTTAAAATTTAATAGTAATTTGTTTTGCTGCAACTTTTCTAGGATATACCTTACATGTCGGAAATGTTCTTCCTCCGTCTTACTGAAAATAAGGATATCATCTAGATATACAATCACGAGCTTTCCAATGTATTCCTTTAGCATCTCATTCATCAAGTGCATGAATGTGTTGGGTGCGTTGCTCAGTCCAAATGGCATGACCAACCATTCATACAGGCCTTCATTGGTCTTGAAAGCTATCTTCCATTCGTCCCCTTCACGAATCCGAATCTGGTGATATCCACTTTTCAAATCAATCTTCGAGAAATATGCCACTCCACTCAAACAATCCATCATGTCATCCATCCACAGTAAAGGAAACCTGTACCTAATAGTGATCTTGTTAATTGGTTGAGAATCAATACACATCTTCCATTCACCTCCTTTCTTGGGAGCTAAAATAGTTGGGACCGTACAAGGACTTAAACTCTCCCGAATCAACCCTTTATCCAAAAACTCTTGTACATGCTTCCTGATCTCTTCATTGTCCTTTGGACTCATCCGGTAAGAAACTTTGTTTGGTAAACTAGCCCTTGGAATGAAATCAATATGGTGACTGATACCCCTTTTTTGTGGCAATTTATCTGGTAGATCATCCACCACAATGTCACTAAACTCCTGCAGCATATCATATATATCCTCATGTAAGTCAGTAATATATATCCTCAGATAAGTCCATAATATTAGTATGGATTAACACCACTCTTGGCCTTCGCACAATTGCATATTTTACCTCATCATCTCCAATCTGCTGTAGAAACTCTTTTCCTCCTAATAATAATTCTTTTGTTCCACCATTTTTTGTCATATCCTCCTCTTTCATGGGTACTTGCGTATACTTTATCCCATCCTTAGAAAACTTGTAACAGTTTTTCTTCCCATCATGGACAACTTTCCTGTCATACTTCCATGGTCTGCGCAACAGTATATGGTACACATCCATTGGCATGATATCACAAGTTACTTTATCCTTATACCTACCAATGTGAAACTCCACTTCGCACTGCTCATCAACCAACAGTTGGTGTCCTTTGTGTAACCAAGACACCTTGTATGGTGTTGGTTACTTCAATCTTTTTAAACCTAGTTTTTCTACCATTTCAGTGGCTACCAAGTTGTCAGCGCTCCCGCTATCGATAATCAATTTGTAGCATTTCCCATGTGATTTAGACACAGTTCAGAACAATGCTTTTCGTTATGTCTCGTCAGCTAACTCTTTAGCCGGTTTCAACAATACCTTGTTTAACACTAAGGCTTCTCCTGTTTCAGGCATGTTCTCCACTTCTTGTGGCGATGCCTCTGCTTCTTCCAGTTGAGCAACATATGCTCCTCTTTGCCCTGCTTGATCACTTTCAGGACATTCAAAAGACATGTGTCCCCACTTGTGACACTTGTAACACTGATAGGCATTTCCTCTGCCTCTACCATTACCTCTTCCTCATTGTTAAGGCCTTCCTCCTCTAGTGTTACCTTCTTTTTCAATTGGTCCTGCAGTTTTTGAATTGGTGCCCTCTTCATTGTTGTTGGTAGTTTTGCCTCTACCAAAAGACTGTCCTCTTCCTCTGCCAGATCCATGTCCTCTTCTGGCATTCTACTTTCTGGCGATATTTTCTTCTGTCTTCAAAGAACTTTTCTAGGCTTCCTCTATGGACTTGGGGGAAAGAATACTAATCTCATCTAGTATCTCCATCCGTAAGCCATTCACAAACCTTTTTGTCTTTTTCGGGGTATCTTCAACATAACCTGCTCGTAGGTTCACTCTATAGAATTCTTCTGTATACTCCTTCATAGTCATTTCTCTCTGCTTTAGGTTATGCACCTCATATACAGAGCAGTCTGATAATATTTGGGTAGAAACTTACTCTTCATCTTGGCAATCATTCTGTTCCACTCTTTGATCAATGGTTTATTTGACCTTCTCCCTTTTGCCTGCACACTGTCCCACCACAGTGCTGCATGTCCCTTCAGTTTGGTGGCTGCAAACCTGACCTTATTATCTTCATTGATTTCTTCTCACTCAAAATCTTTATCTAGCTCACTAATCCAGTCCAATAATACCTCCGTAGATAAACTTCCATCATAATTTGAAATCTCTGGCTTCGACTTGCTACTTGCGACAAAACTGATCTCAATAATTTTATCTCTAGTCCCTCTTCATTTGACCCATCCATCATGGATGCAACTTCTTCTTCACTGTCATCACCACCTTCTGGATCCCTACGCCCCCCTGCTTCCACTACTGCAAATCGGGCACTTAGGATTATTTCTTCTCATAGCTCTTCATCAGCTACTCTCTTGATAGATCTACCTCGACCTCTTCTTCCTACTTCCATTTTTTTTCTTTGAGAAAAGAACTTGGATCTGATACCAAAATTTGATGGCAATCCCGAGATGGTTGTGTGGCAAGAATTACATGGTAGCTGGCCCGTCCTTGGTCCTTCTCGTGCTGGCACACAACGAGGTTTGGTGAGGGTTTATGGCACCTTAAATGTGCATTTGGCCTGAGGTTGGTCTCGTTTTGTGTGAGCACAACGTCTATGGTATGGCTCGACCTAGGCTCATTTGCATTGTTGTTCATTTGAGTTATGCTTTCGTTCCTCCGTGGCTCGTCTAGTTCGGCTCTGGAAGAATATGGGTCTCTATTGCCCGCTATCCTCTTGGTTCTTCTTTGGTTCCAGTCCTCTATCGTTTGCTAGTTACATGAATGTTTTTCGTTGGACCTAGTGGTTGCTGTACACATGGTTTTTCGTGGAGGTCTCAGGTTTGGTTTGTCATTCTCGGTATGCCTTATTTCGACTGTCTTTGAACAATTCTTTTACAACTTGCAAGTGATGTTTTCTAATTGGGTTTTGGTCTCATTTCACAGGCCCTCCACCTATTACTTTCATTGATGGCTTGGCTGCTTATTTGACCGGTAAAAATCCAGTTCTGATTCCACTGTTTCACCTTCTTGTAGTTTTTATTGATAGCGTTGCTCCTAGTGAGAAGGTTGTGGCATCATGGCACTTCAGCCATTAGTTGTGCTCAGGTTGGGGTTTCAACTCGTGGCTCGGTTGTGGAGTCCGACCTCCCCTTCAAGTATTCACCGTGGGTCAAGTTCCTTGTTTTTTCTCTAGTGTTGTTGTGTGCTACATAGCTATGCTTCCTCTCTGACAATCTTCTTGTCACTGTGCAGGTATCCCTCTCCTCTTTGTTGTGGCTACAAGGGACTGGCTCTCGGGGATGAAATGTCGTGGTCTCACCCTTGAAGATTTGGGTCCAATGTGTTTAAATTGGGTAGGGTCCTTCCTTGACTGTGCTCTACGGTTGCATTTTGGTTTCGGGCTATAGTTGTTTAACCCTTGGGGTTTTAGTTTGTTGGTCTATTGATACTTAGTTGTCTCCTGTGCAATGAGCCCATCATGTCGATTTTGTTTTATGTTCTGGGAATGTGTTTTGGCCTTCTACTGTTGGTTGTCATGTCTTTTGTTTCGTTTGTGTACTGCTTTGGTCTATCTAGGTTGTGGAAACCCTCCTCGGCCTATCTCGTTTGTATGAAGGATTGTTGGTTATTTTTTTAAGGGCTCTGTGTCTTGAGGCCTGTGTGGAATCTAGAAGTTTTGTCCTGTACTTCTGTGGACCTATGAATATATATATATATAGTATATATATATATATATAGTATATATTAATATACTGTAATTTTTTAATTTAAATCAAATAGTATGTATTTGATAATGTACCTGGATGGTTTGGCCCTATCGTATTTGACCCTTTCAGTCTCGGTGCGTAGTTTGACTGTTAATCACACAATTTGTTGTTTAATTGCTAAGCTTTCTTTAAATTCATAAAAAAAAAGTTGTTCAGAGTTATGCTTTCTTTCCTTTTTTTCATCTAGATGGCAGCAACCCCACTTTTGATTCTGGGTTGCCTATTTATGCTTGTTGGCAACCTCATACTACTGAGGAACCACCCTCAGTTAAATTATAGTTATTTTCTAGTTTCATTCAGTTTCATTTCTAACTTATTTTAAACAAATCCTATTCTAACTATTTTTCAGTTTATAAATAAAAACATTGGCTATAATAGCCTTCATTTAAAAATAAAAATAAAACTAACTAAAAGTGAACTTAATCAAAACATCTTGTCCAACTGTCGCCTCCCTAGTCGGATGCTCCTGCATCATATTTTCATGAGTTTAATGAGTCTTGAAAATAATAAACGAAATGGACTTGAGATAAGTTTCATTTTTACACAAGCTTGAAACAAAGAAAAATTGCGCTTGAGGGTGGTTTCAATTTTAGATAAGCTTGAAATAGAGAAAACTATGCTTGAGATAAGTTTTCACGCCCCCAACATAATGATTGCAAGGGCACATTCCCCCCAAACTTCATTTCATTCACCTAACTAGACTACAAGTTACTAATATGTGGATGAAATGAAGGTTTTATGAGATCAGAAAGACTCGACTTAACATTTATGAGATCTAGTTAAAGACTCAACTCAAATAGGGGAGGATTTGTTTCATTTTTTAATGAGCGTGACATAGGAAAAGAATTATGCTCATGAGAACTATTTCATTTTTTAATGAGGTTGACATAGGAAAAGAGCCATCCTCATAAGAATCTGTTTAATTTTTTAATGAGGTTGACATACTAAATGAACGATCCTTAGAGCCTCTATTTCATTTTTTAACGAGGTTGAAATAGTAAAAGAACTATCCTCAAGGATCTGTTTCATTTTTTAATGAGGTTGACACAGTAAAATAACTATCCTCATGAAGAGTTGTTTCATTTTTTAACTAGGTTGACACAATAAAATAATTATCCTCAAGGATCTATTTCATTTTTTAATGAGGATGACATAGTAAAAGAACCATCCTCATAAATGACTTGGATAATGGCTTCCATTTGGAAGAAACAAATGCCAAGGGACACCCCTTGATCATGGCTTTGAAAAGGCCTTCATCAGATGGAAGAATAGTTCTCTAGAAGGAACACATGTCAAGGGGATCAATAGGGATAATAAAATCATATTCAAATGCCCCCATTAAATTTTTTACCACGTTAGTTACTAGATCTAAGCCAAAATAAGTCGAGCAGACAGTGAGTGCTCGCTTGCATCAGTAACTAGAAACATGGAACAAGTTGCCACATAATTAACCTGTGGCAAGGTAGGTACAACTTCCATATAAGGAACATTCAGGGGTGTCGTATGATTGGCAGTCGAAGCAAGATCAATGTATGAAAGTTGATCAACCGTCACAATGTTTCCATTGTGAGGGAAGGACATCATGCGAAAGAGTGTCGATACGACAACTTTCTTAGCATCAACATAGTATTTCCCAAGGAGAAAATTGAAATCTAAGGGACCTTGGACTACCATAAGATCAATACATATAGTTTTACCTTCCAAAGTAATATGTAACTTAGGAAGGATCCCTAAAGGTTCACTAATGGTTATGTTAAAATCTAACAGATTCTATGTAACAAGCACAAGCTGAAGGGAACCCAAAGCTTTCCAAGTAGTCGAGGATAAAATACTGGTAGAAGCACCTTCATCTACATTTGTGCAATACACATTCTTACCAGAAGCCTTCACAATAATTTGGAAATGGATGGAAGAAGGAAGACGAGGTTCTGTCAATCTACTCCAATTAAAATAAATAGCCTCATTACTTGGATGGGGTTCAAAAGAACAGATAAAATTCCCCCATGTGTAGAAGAATATGAGATAACATGAAGAACCTGAGTGGTATGAAGTTCACTTTCTAAAGGTAGAGTGGGACCAACCGAAGATGGAATAGGTTCAACCAATTGATCAACAAATAGTCCATCAACCCGAGTGATACATGTTCTACCCTCCAATGGAAGAGTGGGATTGAATGTACTTGGATTTATATCAATCACTTCATCAACTGACGATGGGGGGGGGAGAAAGTTTGTGATGATTAGTTGGAAGTTGTTTCTATGAAACAATAAGTTTTTCCAACAATTTTGAGGCTTCATTCATGTGAGGGAAAAGGTGACTATGATCAGTCCCTTTGAATAAGATACAAGGAAACCTAACTTTAAGATTTTTCCCCACAATAGGAGAATCACGGGTTGATGGATCAAAATTAAGTTGATGAGAATTATTTGACCATACTTCCAAAACCTTAGGAATACTAGGGTAATTGATAAAGAATTGGTGAACCTTACAAAGATTACAAGGGTATTTTGGCTTACGATGCATTGTATAAGTTCTCTCAACATTACCAAGACTTACAACCATGGTTGGTTGGTTGCCTACTTTCTTATCTTTCTTCTTCTTATTCATCCCTTTCTTATTCTTCTTAGTCACTTGCTTACTAGCATTGTTGGGCATGGAATCCCCCCACAACATGTTTTAGGGCTCAAAGCCCAAGTTTTGGTCAAACGTATTGTAAGACTCTGCGAATTACGGGAGTGGAGTGCGAAGTATAGGCTGAGTCATAGGGTTGTCTGCCCTAAGCATTATAAAGTAATGTAATGTCATGTTGGCCTACCCATGGTCCACGGACCATGGGATTGTATAAATAGAGCAAGGCTCTAAGTTGTTGAAAGGAGTGAAGAAGAGTGATGAATATGAATGGTTAAAGCATAAAGTAAGAGTCTAAGTGTACTGGGTTGTAGCAGTAGGAAGAGGCTTTGCAGCTGATTGTGCAGAGGCCTAGTAGAGTTAGCAACTGAGTGCGCAGACCCCTGCAGCTGAGTGCACAGGTGGTGTCGAGTCTGTAATCTTGATCGAAGAATAATAAAGAGAAGTTGATTCCTATTTTTGTGTATCTGCTTGTGCATTGCCTTCTTTACATTTATATTGTTTTATTTATCACACACATTGATATGATTGCTGGATATGCTGTAATAATCACTAGTCTTACACAAATAAGTTAAGTAATCGAGTAATAATAGATTAAATAGCAAGGAACTTGGGTATAATACGAGTTACGCCTCGAGTAGGGCTACGCAGAGACAGCATCACAGGCTGCGAAGGAATAACACATGTGCGTAGCAACATGCATGTAGGGTCAAACCACGGACCTCCAGAAGCTCATTAGACATCCCCAGGGTGCGGAAACCTGGTTCTAGCACTCTTGCATACTACTTCGGGTGAGACCTCAGTCTGTGCTCCGCGGATTATTTCCGAAAGCGCCAATAGTATCAGGATTTTCTTGGCTAAATCACCTCTGAACTTGGGTCAGGTCCACATAAGCCAACAAATGGTTCCGTTGTTGGGATCGGGAACCGCATAAGGATGTCTGATGTCATGACACTAGAATCCAACAAAGAAAGAACTTGAAGAGTGTTTGGATAAGAAGATTCACAAGTTCAGGGCATAAGAAAACATAAATCTGTGAGTGACTAAAGAATAGTGGTTGGAGGATTACTTGTATATGAAAATCCACAAAATCTTCTTTACATCCTTCCCTTCTAAGTTGTATGAGTGGATCGCGAAGCTAGCAGACAGGCAGGGAAGGTGTAGGCTCGACAAACCAATCGTGTGGACTCTAGAATTAGTGTGTAGAATAGAAGCGTTAGGAGATAAGATCACGCGAGCTATGGAACATTGGCTTGACCGAATAATAGGAGGATTTATCACTGAGTTTGCGATAGATATGACCATCAGCTACAGTGAGGTAGAGCAATGTTTCCTCAAGGGATCACGAGGTAAGCATATTAAATATTTGAACACTTGGATTAAGATGCTATTGTGTGAAAAGCAATTTATGCGAATAAATTAATATTTGGGAGTACGTGAAGTGGGAAGATCTACAGAAGCGGAAGTAGTGAAGAATTGGGAACCATCCCCTTAATTTCCTCTCTCGCGGGAAAGCGAGGAAGAGCTCGGGAAAGTTTCTCCGAGAAGCGCGGTCAATCTGATAAGGTAGCGAATTTTGTGTTTACCACCTCCACCCACACTGCCACTCGTCTCACCCTCCTCATCTCCATCTCCACCCACCCCACCGCCACCACCGCCATAGTTCAGTATGGCAAGTATGATCAAACTACCAATATTCAAAGGAGGGGGGAATGAAGATCCAAACCAATTCTGGTTCGTGGTAAGAGCAGTATGGGAAGCACAAGGAGTTGTGGATGAAAATATTAAGAAGGCTACATTGGTGAGTGCACTGCAGGATCACGCATTAATATGGTACATCAAGCATTCTAATGACCACCCAAATGTAGGAATCGCAGAAATCCAGGCTAGATTGAACAGGGAATTTAGCAGGCCAAATTCAGAGACAATCAACTATCAGGTTTAAGGAGATCACAATGCTCCTAAGCGAGACCCCCTGGGATCTGGAAGAAAGGCTGAAGATTACAATTTGCAAAGTCAATATGACATTAATAGATGGACATCATCGCGCATGGTTTGTAGCATCACTAACACCGCACTTAAGGACGACACTGTCACAGCAAAAACTTTCCACCCAGGCTGAAGCTTTAGAAATTGCGATGAGATTGCATGAGATCCCTATACAAGACCCTGGTTTAGGAGTCCAACAAATCCACGTGCAATTGCAAAATCTGTGTCTGGAAATGTAAAGTTTGAAATAGGACTGGACACCTCGGCCAGAGGCACGCGAGGAGGTATGGTGCATAAAATGCAAAGGCCAAGGGCACGACAAGGACCACTATCTAGTGTTCGTGAACTGCTTGGTAGGAGGAGGGCCGATGCCGTTAAGATCTCAAGCATAGGTAGGGCCAAGCGCAGCGCCTACATAATGGTGCATGATATGTTAGATAGGAGGAAAACACACTACGGATAATTGTCATCTATTGCAAAAGTATATGCAAATGCTCCAGCAATTGTTTTGTAATTTCTACAGGTTGGTAGGCCATGATGAATGCACCTGCCAAAGCTATGAACTAATGATGGATCATACTCCTGCCTACAGGTTGCAGACCGAAACGTGAGCCCTCAACCCAAATGTAAGGATGGCGCATGCTGGATTTCAGGGGCGCGGTCGAGGTTAAGGCAGGATGGGACCAGGAAGGGGTCGCAGACAACTAATTTGTTACAATTGCAGAGGGCCAGGGCACTATGCCTGCAATTGTACAAACTCGACAAGGATATCATGTTGGCCCTTCGCTGATAGCGAGGATGCGTGAAAAAGGGGTACTCCAGCCCCCTCTGACTCGGAATTTGCAGATGATGAGGTCTGAGCCACGTGAAGAAGACCCAAATGTAAACATGATGCTCAGGAGCATATGATCATGGGCGATGATAAAGGGAAGTAGCCAGAAGAAAGTGCATGGGTTCGCAAGGCTTCTACAAAGGAACCCAAATTTGATTTAGAACACATGAAGGAGACATTCATGGAAGCTAAGAAGAGCTCCACGGAGGCCTCCACTTCAGGTAGTAAGGATCAACTAGAACTAGGGATGGATCCTTCAATGCTCACTACCTTTTTGGAGACATGCATGAAAATGCTGCATGAAAACAAGGCAGTCAAAGGACTACAGGAACTTATCACTAGGTGCGCGGGGTCAAGAGAACTGCGCGTGGTCCGGAAATTTGGAAAGCATGCATTGCGCATAGGAAGGGAAATGAGGTTGATTGCGTAAAATGGCGAGTATGAAATGGATCAGGTAATCCTGCATCTTGGATCGGATGCAAATGTATTGCCAAAACAAACATGGGAACGCATGGGTAGACCCGCGCTACAATGGTCCCCTATCCAGTTATGAATGGTGAACCAACAGAAGATTTTTCCCATGGGAAGATTGCAAGGGGTAGCAGCAGATATTGAAGGTGCGAGCACGCAAGCGGATTTTGAAGTGATAGAGATTGTCGATGATAGTAATCTCTATCCTGCACTACTAGGAATAGACTGGGCCACTGATATTAACAGAGTCATAAATATGAAGAAGCGCAAAATGATCTTTGAGAAAAAGTCACTATGCATAGTAGTACCGCTAGATCTAGCCGAAGGAGCATGATATAGTGAACCTGTGCATGACGATGATAGTGATGATGATATCGATTGTATTTACAAGATAACTACGTGAGAACAGGATTGGGTGAATCCAACTGCCGATGGAAGAATTTCATGGGAGCGTGAAGGCTCCTACACTTCAGATTCAGATGAAGAAGTAGAACGATGGCATAATCGGCTGCACGATGTAACAACGCTTAATTGCAACATGATGGTTAGATCACTGCGCTACATGACAACAGAAGCAAGGGATCTACCGACATATGATGGGTTGTCAGCGATGGATGAATTCCAAAGCAAATTTGAAAGCATAATACCAAAACAGTAGGAGTTCCATGTGCTGAAGTGGGCACTACGTGCAACACCCGCACGATGGTGGGGTATGCATCAAGGAAATATTGGGGACTGGTGCAGATGCAGAAGAATGATGCACCTACATTTTGGAAAACACCACCTCCAAATGAAAGCCAGTCAGCAGGGGTGGAACAACTTGCACACCCACCTTTCCCGATGGGTACAGACATATGCTGTATAGCCTACACAAGCACACACCACCCCCAGAATAGAGAATCAGAACAAACTACAGTAGCACGAAAGGTGACATGTGCTACCAATTATCCACGATGAAGCATTCGATAGGGTGTGCGGAGTACTGAACAAGGTTCACCTGGCGAGACGAAATGATTGGGACCTATGCGTGCCAGCAGTTTGATGGGCCTATAGGACCATGTGAAAACCTTGAGCGTGGAGATGATTCTAAAGATGTGGAACAAAGTAGAAATCGTAATTTCTGAAGAGAATACAAAAAGGAATCTGCACATAATGGCTCCTGTAATTATGACAATGCGTGATGACCAGGACAAAGAAATCACATAGCTACGTGAGGTCAAACATATAAGGATTTAGGAAACCATTTGGTGAGGGAACCTTAGGCTTCGTGAACTCGAAAAGGATAGGGTACGATTGAGGAAGAAAAGCATTTTGATGGATGTTGAGATCAAGAGGCTGGAAAACGAGATCACGCAAGCATGTCTCGTCAATAAACCAAGGATGACAAGGCAAGATACATATGACCATACCACTACATTAGAAGATTATCACTGAGAATTTATGACATTGCTACCATGGCTACAACCACACCTCACCAAACGTAGTAACCAGGAGAGTGCACTACATACAGTAGAATGTGCGGCACTGGCTGTCGCGAAGGCAATTGAAGAGTTTCTGTAGACTATACTAAAAGGCGAGTTGAAGTCTCGCATAGGTGGTATGATCACCTAACTAGCCGTAGGGAGCACAGTCTTAGTGCTCCAGGCAGTTGAAAGAGAGCATGGGACTATAAAAGAGTTTGTTTGGGAGGTGCATACAGAATCAACATGTCACAAGGGTCGCGACCTCGCACGGGGGCTTGTGCTGCCGTGACGGTAGGCTGGGAAGTGACCGTTGGTGTCACTATTCATGACAAGATTGATGAGCCCCAAAAATGGATAGTTATATGGGCTCATTCAGCCTCCTAATTCGACTTAATCCACCATTCTCATTAGTTTATTGCATGTTTTTGATTATATTTATGCTAATAGAGTGAATTGGGTTAGTCATTATGCCAACAAGTCTAATGTGTACTTTATGCAGTCTTTTTGTTCAATTTGGAGACAAAATCAAAGGTTTAAATGAGCATTTGGCAACCAAATTCGTGGAGAGGATTTTTAGGAAGGTGTCCCCTTCATTTATGGGCCCTTACCTCGAATTCTCCACCATCAGCTCTGAGTTCAAGGGCCACCAAATCGATTATCACAAGGGCAACCAAGCAAGTCAAGTAGGACTGCTGTTAACTGCAAGTTTTGGGCAGCCGAGTCCCTAAAGTTTAGGAGGACTGTTGGGGTTCTCAATTTGTATAAATAAGAGGGCTTAGGGCCTCATTTCAATTAGTCACTTTGTAGGAAGAAGTTAGCTAGTTTGTAATTCGGTTTTTAGTCATTTTTTAGGCAGTAGTTTAGCTCTCCATTTTAGCACATTTTCAAGTTTTCCTTGTGGACAGTTTTTGGAATGTAACTATTCTTTTGATCAATAAAGATGAATCCAGATTTGCACCAGCTCTAATCTCTCTTAGGAGGTT
>APFE031183245.1:13968-43538 GCA_000404065.3 Pinus taeda
AGGCTGAGGAGGCTAAGCCTTAGCTAAAAGATTGGTTTGAAATAGTTACACTAAGATAGTCTGATCAACAGCCTATCAGGGACCTATTTTGGTGATAACATTTTGGTGCATCTGCCGGGAGCCTGAAGTCTATTCATTCCCGAAATTAAGAGGCTGAAATTCTGAAGGTAGCAGGAGCTCAGACATCTTTTTGAGGCTGCAAAACTACCTTGGCGACTCCACAGATCGAATAAGAAATTGGAAGGTGACTCCACTGCTAAAAGATCAGTAGCTTGATGAAGTTTCAAAATGAGTTCCACTACAAGAATGAATGCCAGGTATGCTCCTATGAATCGGTCTCATATCCCTGGTTTTCCAAATCCTATGCCAAAGGTTGATTGGTTAGATGATCTTCCAATATTCAAAGATGAAAAGAAGGACAATGCTGCTCTTCATTTGGTTAGATTCCATATGCATGTATGCAATCTTAAGGTTCATTTCCCTGAGGATTGTCTCATGAGGATGTTTATGGCCACTTTAGAAGGAAAAGCATGGTCTTGGTATAAAAGTTTGGAAAATGGTTCATTATATTCTCTTGCTGATTTCCATGATGTGTTCTGTGAAATGTATAAAGAAGGTTATCCTTCCTTATTGCTGCTTAAACATTGTTGTAGGCATTCTTTAAGTCTTATTCAGTACTTGAAAGATTGTTATGATGATGATGAATTTATGGATAAAAAAATTTTAGAGGCTCTTCATAACAATGCATTCCAGCACCAAGGAGAAAGTATAACATCTCATGAAACGCAGCATGAAGAGCAGCAGGGGTTTACTTGTGAAAACCATGTTTCATCCTTTGATATGAATGAAGAGATGCAACAATATTCTCAGTCTTCGAATCATAATGAAGATGAAATTGATTGCAAACAGCAAGAAGAAGTACTGGAAGATAGCTTTTACGACCCTCAGGTGGAGGAAAAGGTTGGTTTTTTATCTAAAACTT
Organism: Pinus taeda; assembly: GCA_000404065.3. Lineage (NCBI taxonomy): Eukaryota > Viridiplantae > Streptophyta > Pinopsida > Pinales > Pinaceae > Pinus > Pinus taeda. Next base: position 14,951 of record APFE031183245.1, read on the forward strand.
CTCAGCAGCTTACAACAATTAATGATCATAAGAAAGAGGAAAATTACATTGTTTGTAGGTAGCATTCAGAAAAGCAGTTCGATAGAATATCCAAAGAACCTTGTGTGGTTGAGAATCAGTTGCCTAAAGATATAGAATGTTATGATGATCATCAACATAACCATGTATTCTTTGACCCTATAAGTGAATATATGGACAAGCTTTGCACTTCGGTCTTTCATTTTCATTTGCATTATGAAGATCAAGTATATTATCAGTTGATTTGGTCATCTCACTACCATGGTTATTTTGAGGTTGAATTCAGTCAAGAGCCTCCAATATCAGAGAAGACAATTGATTGGCTTTATTGGAAATATCATGTTGCTTGAGCTGAAAGAAGTTTGAAATTGATAGGGTAGGTAGGTAGAACAATGCAAATAAGCTCAAGGTTGACTGAGCATTTTTTTAGTAGATATAGATTTCTTTCTCCTACAGTGATCATCAAGCTTAAGCCCTAGGTGAATGCCCCAGAAGCTTGAAGGGGATGATTGTTAAGCAAATTTCAGTTTGTCATAAATGGATGAAGCACTGGACCTGCGAGTTCTTAGTGTACTACAGGAGCACACTATCCCTAGTGGAGCCACTGTTATCACTCAAGAAAAAGTTCTAAATTGTTCACATCAGTTCGAGTGTTTGCCAAAGGCACATAAATCCTTTTCAGCAGTTTCGCAGTGCAACATGCTTTAAAGTAATTTCGTAGCGCCTAATTCATATTTTGCACTGGCTGCGCTACGAAATTGTGGATTTGTTCAAATTCATAGCCATTTTTTCACAGCTGTCATATCCATCAAATTGCATCAACAGTTGTCAGCTATCAGGTGAGGCAGAAATTCAAACAAGTACAGGAGGTACCACCAAGGGCAGAAGAAACAGGTTGAAGACTTAAAGATACAATTGAACCAACAAAAAGGATCTCCATAAAGAAATTTCAAAGTTTTGGTAGTTTTGTTTGGTATAATATTTTCAAACATTCCCATTCAGTTTTGGAGTCACCTAGGTCCCTAACACTTGTAGAAGAGGTCTGAAGAAGTCATGAGTTCAAGCAAAAGACGCTTCAAGGCAAATACACTCTGCTTTAGCAAAAACAGCAGTTTCGTAGCGCACTACGAAACTGCTGTAGGTGTTGTTTTATGAGGAAAATGAGCAGTTTAATGGCGAGGTCAGCAGATTTTTGAAGGAAACGCCTAAGAAAAATAAGGAATATCACTTAAGGCTATCCTAGCTATTCAGAGGATGACAAGTGTGCCTTTTTGTAAAGGTAAAATTTTTGTCTCAAGTTAAACTTTTGTAAAGATACTTTATGACCAATTAGGGTTTAGTAGAAATGGCATACGAGGAGTATTGTTTTGGTTTATACACATGGCTATCAACGAAGCTTCCAACGCATCTGAAATATGGTGATGCTCATAAATTTTGGGGTATTAAAGAACTGGGTCATGTTGCTTAGTTTTCGAAGGATGGTAGGAGACAGGGACCAGAAAAAAGGGGTTTTGATCCTAGTGATAAATGATCCATCAACGCCTTCAGGTATCCAAAGTCAGCCTGTTCTTTGCACCTGTAGCTCAGTCATCTCAGCCTAACCAAAAGTAGACAACTGTCAAAGATCAAGAAAATAATCATGTTACGAGGAGAATGAAGTTAGAGTTTTAGTTTGATTAGGACTCTTTGTAATTACAACTCAACACTTAGTGTATTTAATGAGTCTGTTAAAAATAGATAGGGGTAGTTAATGACAGCCATCGAGCTCCCCTCATGCTAGAGGAGGAGACTTAAAGTAGTTAAGATTGTTTTTCTATATATAGTGAATACTCTAATGTAAAAAGGGTTGGAGACTATTTGGCTCAACTGCTGCTTTATGCTATGAACGATAATCAGTAATGCAGAGAGGTTTTCTTGAACAGATCTGAGTTCTCATGGAGTTAATCCTTTCTTGATCTATATGTTATTTTGATAACTTGCAGTAGATCTTATTGTTAATACTCAGAATTCATATCGAATGCTCTGACTTCCTTTAACAATAAGATGACTGTGTTTTATATTTGAACCACCAGCACTAGATTACATTGTTATTGTTCAGAATTCACAACCATGTGCTCTAATTTCTTTTAATGATGGAATGATTATGTTGAGAAATAGATCTCATTGCTATTACTCAAAATTCATAATCTTATGCTCTGACTTCCTTTAGTAATGAAATGAATGTGTCTTTCCATAATCTTGTGAGTAAATCACCTTTGAACTATCAGCAGTAGATTTCATTACTATTACTCAAAATTCATAATCCTATGCTCTGACTTCCTTTAGTAATGGAATTATTGTGATGACCTATTTCCTTGAGTGAATTATAATTGTTTGAAAACCCCATTTGCCTCAGCTTTCATGTCAAGAAACCTTGCCACTGAATTTATTGACTTGTTGACTCCATAGCCCAATGGTAGCAAGCCTTCATCTTTTCAACCTATAAACACACAAACCCAAGATAGAGTTAGCCATCTATATTATCATCAATCAATATCATTAATCCTTTGAGAGAGCCCTCTTAGGCTGAGGAGGCTAAGCCTTAGCTAAAAGATTGGTTTGAAATAGTTACACTAAGATAGTCTGATCAGCAGCCTATCAGGGACCTATTTTGGTGATAACAAACCCCATAAGGGGGGAAACCCTTTCAAATTATTCTTTTGATTAGATTGTCATAAAATTTTGAACAAAGAGAGTACAATATTCCAACTCTTCAATAAAAAAACTATCCAGCAAAAACCATTAAACGATATCCAAAATATGAAACCAACAATAATATTAATCAGAGATAAATTTCCTAGCCTTAGGTCAACAGAGGTCAATTACAGTCAACTCTCACCTGAATCTATGGTCTCTTGTAATATGGAACCCTAAGTCTTGGTAGCATGCAATAAATGATCATGCATGTAGCTGAAGCATCTATGTCGAATGCACATGCTTGCATGCAAGTTGTTGCAGCCAAAATTTCTATGTAGCATCCCTACTGTTGTAGACCAAAACCCTAATCCACACATGCGAGATTCAAACCCTACAATATGGGACCTGTATGAACTAGTATTCATGACTTCAGACTTGTATGAGCCAAACAAAAGAAGAGAGAAGAAGATAATGATTGATGATGATCTCTAAATGAGGGTAACTTGACTAGTATTTATAGACATGCAAGGATATCCAATTTCCTTTTAGGGATGACCTATCCTTTTCTGCATGTGAGGGTTTCCATATTAAAAATATATTTTTCCTAAGCAAAATAAATTCTTCGAAGGGTTAAAATGGGTATTTCTTAATGAGGAACACTATCCAAAGGAGGAATTTATCCCTGAGATGACAAATTAATAGTAGCTAGGTTAAAAGTAAAAGGAAAGGTGTGAAATTCCTTCAAATTATTTGGAAACTATTGTTTCAAAATAATGCATGTTGTGAATGGATAGAAGGAGGTTTTCTTAACTTAACACTGTCAATGTGCTATATTTCATGAGCATGTTAATGATGCAATAAATTAAATGTTGTGAGATAGGTCACAAGATGGTGTTGAGAGCTTAGGAAGAATAGTGATAGCAAGGAATTGTGGCTTGCGACACTTTCTTTACTCATGGGAACATGTCATAACCATTTCCTTCACTATAAGACTTCATGAGTAGTGCAAGGGACCACACTAGACCAGGGCTTGGACTTAAGACTCCATGCACATGTCATTAGAGAACTGGATATGTCTACTAGGTTATAAGACTTTAACGACTACCCCATACAGGAAATCCCTTGGATGGTTAGATGATCTGAATCTCTTCATCTACTAGAATTAACCAAGATGTTTTACTTTTGTGATGTTTGTAGAATTTCATGTGAACGAGTATAAAACAACCACATGTGCATACTATAAACAAGAGGAAAGATAACGACAACCATAAATCAAAGAACACAGACACATTAATAACAGATTTCATCCAATGTGGGTTACGTCTCTGGGCCTAGTGTCAAGACTGCGAAGGACCCTTCATTAAATGCTGCAAAATTCTATGAGTACATGGTACATTAATTTTCATTACAAGGATAAATTTCCTCAACTAGAGTGGCATGTCTCTCCATGATATGCTCTCAAGAACTCTCACTCATATGGGAAAATACCCTCAACAAGAGTGGCACGTCTTTCCATGAGATGTCCTCCCATAGGAACTCTCAATCACATCAGCCCTCCTTCAACATGACAAGCTAATAAATTATCACATGACGTGGCATACAAGTATCCTTGAACATAATGGTAACAATGATCTAGACAACAAAATAATCATCTTAGGAAATCAAAAAAAAGATGTGGCATAACTGCATCATGTACCTCCACTTTCAAGGATGGACTGAAAATGTCAAACTCTGTTGAGGAAATGGTCTTCACCCTTGAATTCGTAGTGCGAAATCGTGTCAAACTGCTATAAACTTTGGCCCTTTCTAACACCATCAAAACTTAGACCCTCATGAATCTCAAAGACTCCCACAAAGACTCCTTCATAGAGATGGTAGAAAAATTCACTGCTCGAATGCAAATTATGAGCACATCATTGCGCTCCTTATGAAATGGTAAAAATGGCTATAGAGTCGACATCATTCTGCGTCTGTGAAAAATAAACCTCCAAGGGAATGTTTTAGATTCCAAAAGATTCTGTAAAGATTCCTTGCTACTTTCTAGCTGAAATTTTCTACTCAGATGGGGAACGGGACAACACCATCATGTCCCCTATGAAATTCTAGTTCTTTTGTGTATAAACTTGGCATGCATCTGACATTGTGAAAAATTTTCCTACAGGGAATACTTTAGATTCCTCATTGCATGAGAGAACATTCTGTGAAATATTCCAAGGAATATTCCCCTAGAATATACCCTATATTGGAAATCATGCTCGGCTTGGCGCGGTTGCTCAGCTCATGGTCCCACTACATACTCGGCCTCTAATGCCTCTGTCATGGGAAAACGAAAAGTTTCGGTTTAAATAATGTTTGATGGGAAAATTAATCAATGGGTGGCCTACTAAGTGATTGGTAGAGGTACTATGTTAGAGGGTAGAGGTCCCAGGGTCAAACTCGCGAGCCTCCCCCTATCAACCATGGATTGTTTTAAACATATGGTGCAACGTGTCTTGTTTTTAGTGCGTTGGTTGTGTTTTAAAGAACGTGAAACAATAAACAAAAATTTTTTGGAGGCGCATTAAAGTTGTATTGTGATATGGGACCGTCGCATGGGCCGATTGGCCACCCAACTCATGCAGGTTCAACTCCTGCCAATCTCGTGTTATTTTAACACACACACACACACACACACACATATAATATGACAAGGATGGTAGGGTTTTACTACTTGACACCCCATACTTAATATTTTTTTGGGGGGTTGGTGGGGGTGATGTAGTCTGACTGCTTGCCACCCCATACTTAATATGTCATTTTGAGCATTGGCGGGGGGTGGTGGCCTGCCAACCTGTAATTTTTTTTTATTATTATTAATTTTTGAAACTATATGGTTAAAAACCATTCACGAGATTTAAAGGGTTACTTGAAAAATTAAGGAGGCAACAAATTAGCCCTTTCCGACTTTCAAATTCCATGCACTGCCCCTTTTCAAAATTGCTTCCTCGTTAGTGACTACCTCTTGGCCTAGTTTGACCCAAACTTTGAATGCATATATCTTGAGCATACGAGCTCAGATTTAAGTGTCATCCAAGCCATTGGAATCTCGAGGATGAACACTATCACCTGGCCCTAGTTTAGGTGAAATCTGAGAACTTTGATTTTTGAGCTACTCTGCACCACGTCTAAATTATGAGCATTCCTGGAGCCACATGGATTAGTAGATTACTAAGAATCATGATTTTATCAGGCTATAAGGGTGAGTTACTAATGGGGGGCCATGCAGAAAAGCATTTGCCCATGTAGAAACCCTAGAATGGAGATTTCCTAGGCCTGAAAGGTGAGTGGCTAGTGGGAGAAGAAATATTCCTATGCTTAATGTGAGGTGAGCATGAGGAAATTGTTGGGAGCTGTGTGAAAGACTTTGTGGAGTAGTGTAACCACCATTGAGTTCTTGCCTCACAGCTAAGCACCACTTAATAATCTAGGTTTGGGGATGGAGTTGTATGAAAGTATGAGGTGGAGTAGTGTCACCACCTCTAATATCCCACAATAATAATAACAATAATAAAATCAATCAATAATATAAGTATAATAATATAATTAAATAAATAATAAAACCCTAAGGGCTCACATAATAATAAACTAAATTAAATAAATTAAATATAATAGAATAACAATTAACAAAGAATATATAAAACAATAATTAGCAAAGAAAAATATATGAATAAATAAATAAAATAAAAGTTGGCATGGATACATTGATGGTGTACATGTAAATCACTTTCCAATCCCCTTACAAATTTTCTAGCATTTGTTCCATTTAATGGTGGAGAAGGTGGAAGAAGAGGCAAGCACTCAATCCCTCATTCCTGAGGAAGGAAATGTTGAAGGCAATAGATCATTGGCAGTGGTAAGTTGGTTGAGGGCTCAGCTGTCGTTGGGTGCTGAAATACATTGAGCAATTAAGCCTACAGTTGGGTGGAGTGTCGTCCCCAAATCCTTTTCGAGGGAAATGGCTTTGAATCAATGAAAACACATCACAACAGAATCTTCACTCCTGATGTATGCATGAGTGTTTAAATTTTTATTGCATATGTTAATAGCTTGGTGGTTGTATTTTATTTTATGCTTCCAACCCTTGGGCCTATGAGGCTTAAGATGATAAGTAGATCCAGGTAAATCTAATTTAGACCTAATAATAAAATTTCGATCAATGCTTGATGTCCTAAATTTGTAATCATAGATCTAAATTTAAATTAATATATTTTTGCAAGTTTATAGCTGAGTTAAAAAAAATAAGAGAATTACCCATACTGGGACTGATTTGTATTTATCACTAATTACCCTTGGGTTATTCCTGAATTTAGCACGATTGTGTCTATTTGGTTCTATCAAATACTTCTCGATGACTTCATTTCTTATTCTATGAATAAGGACCTATATATATATAATTTGTATTTACATTGTACCTACAGTCGACCTGATATTTAAGATATGCAAAATGTTTTCCATATCAAAATATATTTGACACGTCATTAAAAATTAATGATCTATAAGCTGCAAGGATGTGATTGATTTGTAAGAATATCGACTTCTGTGATGATAGTGTTCAATTATAAAGATTTGATCTTTTCATACCCAACGTGTCTTGTCTTTTAATTATTGGGTTTTTGGGTTTGGCTTGTCAGAATCTTCTTTTAGGAGAAATAAAACCCTTAGATAAGATAGATCCTTCTTTTTAAATGTAGCGAGAGTGATAGGCTTCCTACTGGGAACGACAATAATTTAGTATATCTTATTGGGGATTATGCATCAAATCTGTTGTTCACAACTTAGCATCGAACTCACTATATATATCAAATCCAATTATCATAAAATTCTGCCAAAAAGAAAGAAGGAAAAAAATAGTAGTTCACAACTTAGCATCCAAATCACTGCATATATCAAATCCAAATATCATATCGAAGTGACCTTCCTAAAATGCTGCCAAAAAGAGAAGGAAAAAAATAGATTTCGATGTCGATAGAACAATGCATTTAATAACTACAAAGTGCATACTTTGGCTAGAACAAGACTGAATTTAACCCTCTTAACGAAAATCCTCCTTAGCGGGGCCAGTGCTTTCCTGCGCACACTCGTCTACTTAGATCGGCACTCGCACATAGAAAACCGATGCAAAATTGAACAAATGACCTTATAGAGTAACAAATATCATATCTATCGTAATTTCTTCATCTAGATACCCAGCTCGAAAGGGAGATCCAACGACAACTTGGAAATTGAGATCCATCAACAACCAATGATGGAGATCGATATCTTTAATTCCAACTCATGACTCACATCATTCCTGGAATCGATAACAGTCATACAAACTTGGAAATAAAAATGGGTGATTCTTTCTATAAACTCCTTTTCCAATATAATATGTTATGTTGTCTTTTCCATTAAAAGTAGTCCCCCTTCTATAACCACCTATTCCCCCCCTTCTATAACCACCTATTCCCAAGCAGATAAGTTAAATATAAATTAACTTATATGGCTATTTTTTACAATGGACTAGATAAATATTATATAAAAAGAAAGATTTAAATTAATGCATTTATATGTTTAATTTGGTAGAATACATTACTAATTCAAGACAGTTGTTTGGCTTGAACTAAATACTTCGGTTTTAATTATATAACTAAATAAAATAATACGCTATTATATATATATATATATATATATAAATAAATAAATACAGACAATTAAAATACAGATTATTAAAGTACACACAAATATTGTTATGAAATTCACACACCTAAATTCCATCCCGGCGTCCTTCTTGCCATGTAAAGTGTTAACACTAAACAATAAGGTATTAAAACTAAAAAATCAAATATAAATTGTTGTGGAGAATAAAACATCGCGTGTAAATTATGGAAATTCCTCCTTTGAAATGGTATGGAAAATAAAGTATTATGCTTAAAATTATAATTATGAAAAATTTGGTTTCAAAGAGTTGTATCATTTGAATTAAAATTAATATCAACAAGAAATGCTGCAGATGGAACAAGTCCTTGTGATGGGTCTAGCCCCTCGTCACACTTACCAATGTTAATAAAGGATTATAAATGGATTTAAATGATGAGCAGTTTGGTTAAATGTGATATTTGTTCATTCGGCATTGATTACAATGATTTAATATTTGGTTGTTATCTGGCACTTATGACCTATACCTACACCACTGGTTCTTGGACAAGTGTCCACTCCTTGAAGGTGTCAATCCTGCTTTGGTAATAGGTCCTCAAACCCTATCTCCCAGTCATTTCGCTCGCCGAGCTATTGAGGTTGAGGGTTTCACGATATGGTCCTTCTGTGCCATTTTAACTGTAAAAATTTATGCTGCTCTTGGTATTTTTGTTTGACTTTTGACCTGGAAACTAAATCACCTTCACCTTCTGGTAAGAAACTCTTGTTGACACTGGTCTTCCTTTGCTTGTTTCTCTGCCTGCCGCTTAATCTCTCTATTGAGTTATGGATAGTAGCTTACTTGAAGAGTTTTAATGATTTTTCTATGTACAAGGTTATTATCAGTTGTTTTGTTGGACTTATGCAACTATTCTTGTATTGGCTTCTTCTATGCAAGTGTTCCTTGAGCTCTCTAGTTACATTTCTCTATTTCATAGAGAGGTTGTGGTCTCAGGGTCTCGGTTTCAGTGTCTTCTACAATGACAAGGTAAGGCTTCGCTCTCTGCTATTAGTTCTTTCTTTGCTTCATGCTATTATCTAACGCAATCGCTCCTTCGTGAGAAGAGTGACCCTTAGTGATTGCAACGTAGGTGCCCTATTTCAGTAATGTAAGTTTGAAACCCTTGTTTTGGTATTTTTCTTTTTTTGCTTCTTCTTTCTCTATCACTGAACGCTTACACTTGCTGTTGGTGGTTGTCGTTGCAGGTGGGTTCGTTCTGGAGGGTCTTGGCTCTGGCTTCTTGGCATGCTGGTTAGACCTGGGTAGGGTCGCACCTTGTAATTCTTGTCACTTGTTTTATTTCTATCGTTGGCTAGGGTTATAGTATTTGGTTATGGAGACTCTTGACTGTTCGTCAGTATCTACTCGAGGTCAGTTAGGCTTGCATTATTCTGTTTATGGTAGTTGTTGTAGTTTGTTTTTCGGATAGGGTTTCTAAACCGTCTATTATGACAAACTCATTAAAACATGTACAACATTATTCACATGGACTATATGTATATTGAACAGAGATTTTGTGACTGTATGTATTTAGAATAGAGGTTTTGTAATTACTTTGTGAATAAAACAAAGAGGGTTTATTCTTCAGAAATACCTATGCTACTTGTTTGTCTTTACTCCTCCAAATATATAAAACTTCTAGGAACCCTCTGCATTCTTATAATTGATAATTTCTGGAACCGTGTGACCTCATTTCTGTAACGTCCTCTATAGTTATATTTGCAAGCTTGCTTGTTGATTTATTTACTTGTGTTGATTAGTACAAATAGAACAATACATGTGTATATAGGTTCGTGGATCAAACACCAGAGAGGGTGCTTTCCCTGTATCGGGCAATTTAACAAAATGATAGATAGACAACTGTAGGATATTAGAAAGTGCTCTGTGTGTTCAGAGATATTTTTATTAGATTTCTCCTTCTAAAAGGTCGAAACTCTTGCAAGTGCATTCTGTCTCTTTTTTAATAATTGTCTGGAAACTATTTCTCCTAACTTCTGTTGGTTACATTTTTAGTTCAAAAAACTATTTATTGTCCTACGTTACAATCTGTAAAAGTTCACATGAAAATAAAAATAATTACTTGCAATAGTTTGACTAATTAATCCTCTACCTTCTTAAATACTCTTTCTTTACTAAATTAAAATAACAACAAAAGAAACGACTACGGTGTTCACTTTGCAATTTCTTTCTCAGTCCTCTTAGAGACCAAATAGCCTTCTGTCATGATGACCCCTTGGCTAGATGCTCCTACATCAGGCTCCTGGGGTAATGAAAAGTCATGGCTCTGTTCCATGAACTCCTCCACAAAATAACCTGCCTTCTATATCTGCACTACGTCGAGCCACGAACTATCCTCAATAGGATGGTTCTTCCTCTTGGCCACCTATGTGTCGAGAACCTTTTCGATCTCATGGGGTTGAGCCGAAGGCATTTACCTCATCTAAGAATTGCCTCCAACTTGGGTGTCTCGTTCTGGCCGTACCACACTGTCATCTTCTGGGTTTGCAGTATATGGGAATAGGTCTACCATGTTGAAAATAGGTGATATGCCTATATCTGGTGGTAGCTGTATTTCATAAGCGTTGGTTGAGAATTTACGCAAAATTTTATAGGGACCAATCTTCTTAAATTTCAGCTTGTTGTATGTGTCCTTGGGAAACTGTTCTTTGCGTAAGTGTGTAAGGACTTCATCACTTACATTGAATTGTACTTCTCGTCGCTTTAAATCTGCCTGTTTCTTGTATTTCTGAATGTTGTCCTGCAACTTTGATTTCACCTATTCGTGTAGTTCATTCATCGCTTTTGCAAAATCCTTCCCATCAGCACTTCTCCAATTTTCCTAGATCCTGCAACTCATGTACTCTGCAAGGACGCATGCCATACAGGATCTAAAATGGACTGCGGCCGGCATTGTGGTTCGGTGAATCATTATAAGTGAATTTTGCTTGAGCGAGCGCACGATCCCATAACCATGAATTTTCCCCAGTCAAGCTCCATAACAAGTTCCCCAAACTCCTGTTACCACTTCCGTTTGCCCATCAGTCTATGGATGATATCCAGAGCTAAAGTTCAATTGTGTGTCCAACTTTTTCCACATGGTGCACCAAAAGTGTCCCTTGAATTTTACGTCCCTGTAAAAAAGTATAGGTTTGGGTAGGCCGTGTAATCTAACAATCTCTGTGAAAAACATGTGAGCTACCTGAGTGGCATCACTAGTTTTTCGACAAGAGATGAAATGTGCCATTTTCGAAAACCTGTCTACCACCACCATCACTGAGTCGTAACCTCACTGTGTTCTATGTAGTCCTAATACAAAGTCAATGCTGACTAAGTCCCATGGTCTACATGGAACAGGTAGTGGTGTGTAAAGTCTGGTGTTTTGACTATGTTCTTTCACCAATTGGCAGACTTCACACTTACTCACATATTGCTCCACATCCCTTCACATTCTTGGCTGGTAATACAAGTGTTCGAGTTGATATAAAGTTTTTTATATGCCGAAATGTCCGGCTAGACGTCCACTATGCTTCTCCCGAATAATATTTTCTCTCATCGAGCAATCAAGAATACATAACTGTCCCCCTTTAAACAGTAGCTCCTCCTGCAAGTTGTAGTCCAACCATGGACTATTGTTCCTCAGCAAGGGATTTTGACGGGCTTCATAAGCCTCTTTAAAGTCAGTGCCATTCTGATACAAGTCCTTCAAATGCTAGAAACCCAACACTTGTATCATACTTTCCTGTAAGAGCAAGGCTCTTCTTCTCAACACATTTGCCACCTTATTGGATTGTCCGTTGATGTGTTTCAACTCAAAGGTGAAACTCTACAAATACTCAACCCATTTGGTATGCTTGTGGTTCAATTTATGTTGTTGCATCACGTGTTGCAGTGCTGAATTATCAGAAAATACCACAAATTCACTCCCCAAGAGATAGTGTCTCCAATTATTCAATGCTTGGATGATAGCATAGAATTCCTTGTTATAAGATGAATACTTATCCCTGCTTTCGTTCAACTTCTTACTGAAAAATGCAATAGGTTTATCTTCTTGGCTGAGTACAGTGCTAATAGATGTACCACTTGCATCGCAGCGAACCTAGGAAAGCTTATTAAAATCTTGTAACCTTAAAATTGGCGTTTCTGTAATTTTCTTCTTTAGGAGTTGAAAGCTTTCCTCTGCTGCCTTGGTCCAACAAAAATGCTGACTGGCCTTTTTAATAGTGTCCAACATAAGCACATAGATTTCACTGAAATTTCTTATAAATTTGTGATAAAAACTCGCCAATCCATGAAAACTACGTACCTCAAACAAGCTTTTCAGAGATGGCCAGTTAATGATTGCTACAATCTTTTATGGGTCCATCTTCAAGTCTTTTTCTGTAATTACAATGCCCAGATAAACTAGTTCTCTTTGTAGGAAAGTACATTTTTTCAAATTTGTTAGTAGCTTATTCTGATGTAGTTTCTCCAACACTCTTCAAACATGTCCAAGGTGCTCCTCCTTAGTCCAGTTGAAAATTAATATATCATCAAGGTACACTATCATAAACTTGCCGATGAACTCTTTCAACATTTCATTCATCAATCGCATAAAAGTTCTAGGGGCGTTACTGAAACCGAACGACATGACTAGCCACTCGTACAACCCTTCATTAGTCCTGAAGGCTATCTTCCACTCATCTCCTTCCCTGATTTGGATCTGATGATAGCCACTCTTTAGATCAGTCTTCGTGAAGTATGCTACCAACACTTAGGTAGTCCATCATATCATCCACCCATGGTAGCAGAAAACTGTACCTAATAGTGATTTTATTGATGGCCCGTTAATCCGTGCACATCCGCCATTCTCCTCCTTTCTTGGGAGCGAGAGCTGTTGGTACTGCACAAGGGCTCAAGCTTTCATTTATCAACCCTTTATCTAGCAACTCCTGCACCTATTTTGTGATCTCCTCATTATCTTTGGGGCTCATCCGATATGTTGCCTTATTTGGTATGCTTTCTCTGGGTATAAAGTTGATATGATGACTGATGCTTCTTTTGGGAGGAAACTTGTCCAGCAAATCATCAACTACAATATCATTGAACTCCTATAGCATCTCTTGAATTTCTGCAGGCAAATCAGGCAATTCTATGTGCAACAACATTGTCTTTACCCTACTCACAACAACATAGTTCACTTCACTTTCCTTGATCTATTTCACAAGCTGTTTTCCACCTATTAGCAATGCTTTCCCCTCGCTTGCTTCTATTGTCTCCTCCTCCTTGATGGGTACAAGTGTGTGTTTGATCCCATCTTTAAAAAACTTGTAGCAATTTGTCTTCCCATCATGTACTACCTTTCGATCATATTATCATGGTCTTCCTAGTAGTATGTGACACACATCCATTGGCATAATATCATAGATAACTTTGTCTTTGTACCTGCCAATGTGAAATTCAACTCACGCTATTCATCAACCAACAGCGGGTGGCCTTTCTATAGCCACGACACCTTGCAAGGGGTGGGGTGCTTTAACCACTTCAAACCCAACTTCTCTACCATCTTGGTGGCAACCAAACTATCTGTACTCCGGCTGTCGATGATCAACTTGCAGCACTTTACGTGTGATTTGCAAACCTTCCAGAATAGTTCTTTCTGTTGGGTCTGTTCAACTATTTCTTTGGCTGGTTTCAACAACACTTTGTTCAAAACTAAGGCCTCCCCCATTTCCGGTACATTTTTTGCATCTTGGGGCGGTGCCTCAGCTTGCTCAGGCTATGCAACAAACTTTCCTCTTTGGCCAACTTGTTCTGCGTCAGGGCATTCAAACGATCTGTGCCCCCACTTGTGGCACCTGTAGCACTGATAATTTTCTCCTCTACCTCGGCCATTCCATCTTCCTCACTGATATGGCCTACCACTTCTAGTGATGTCTCCTTTTTCTTTTGTTCCTGAAGCCCTTGGAGCTGCTACACTCTTCACTGTTACTAGTAGTTCATGCTCTGCCGTAGTACTGTCTTTGTCCTCTGTTGGTTCCCCATCCTCTCCTAGAATTTTGTTTTCTAGTAATATTTTCCTTAGTCTTCACAGCACTCTGATAGGTTTCTTCTATATTTATCGGGGAAACAATGTTGATTTCATCCAGTATTTCCAATCTCAAACCATTTATGTATCTTATTGTCTTCTCCATGGTGTCATCGGTGTAACCAGTTCTCAAGTTCACCGGTAGAATTCTTCTGTATATTCCCTCATTTTCATCCCTTTTTGTCTTAAATTCTGCACTTGTCGATACAGTGGAACCTGGTAATCCTTAGGCAGAAATGTGCCTTTTAGTTTGGCGACCATGCTTGACCACTTCTTTATTGGTAACTTGTTCATACTTCTTCTCTCTGCTTGGACGCTGTCCCACCATAGGGCTGTGTGTCCTTTCAACTTTGCTGCAGCGAACTTGACTCTCCAATCCTTGCTGACTTCAAGATACTTGTCCAACATGCTCACCCAGTCCAACAGAACTTCTGTGGACAGGCTACCATCGTAATTTGGAATCTCCTCTTTTTGCTTGTTGCTGGCCAATAGGACCGACCTCAACAACCTCATCGTCGACCCTTCCTCATCCGATCCATCTGTTGTAACTATGGCTTCTTCCTCACTGTCATCTCCTATTTCTGGATCCCTTCTCCTTCCTGCTTCCACTCCCTCCAAACAAGCAGCAAGGATCCTTATTTCTTCCCTCAATCCTTCATTTGCTGCTCTGTGCGCACCTCTCCCACGTCCTTCTCTTCCAACTTCCATATCCTGGCACTTTCAATTTCCTGCTCTAATACCACTTGATGGGTCCACCCCGTTGTCACACTTACCAATGTTAATAAAGGATTATAAATGGATATAAATGATGAGTAATTTGATTAAATGTGATATTCATTCGTTCGCGGTTGATTATAATGATTTAATATTCGGTTGTTATCCTACACTTATGACCTATACCTACACCACTGGTTCTTGGACAAGTGTCCACACCTCAAAGGTATCAGTCTCGCTTTCGTAATAGCTCCTCAAACCCTGTCTCCTGGTCATTTTTCCCGTTGAGCTGTTGAGGTTGAGGGTTTCATGGTATGGTCCTTTTGTGTGATTTTCACTATAAAACTTTATGTTGCTCCTGGTATTCTAGTTCGACTTTTGACCTGGAAACTTATTTTCCTTCACCGTTTGATAAGAGACTCTTGTTAACACTGGTCTTCCTTTGCTTTTTTCTCTGCCTGGCGCTTAATCTCTCTGTTGAGTTATGGGTAGTAGCTTACTTGAAGAGTTTTTTTGTGTACAAGGTTGTTATCAGTTGTTTTGTTGGACTTATGTGATTGTTCTTGTATTGGCTTCTTCTGTGCAACTATTCCTTGAGCTCTCTAGTTACATTTCTCTGTTTCGTGGACAAGTTGTGGTCTCAGGGTCTCAACTTTAGTTTCTTCTGCAATGACAAGGTAAGGCTTCATTCTCTGCTATCAGTCCTTTCTCATCTTCATGTTGTTGTCTAACGCACTTGCTCCTTTGTGAGCAGAGTGACCCTTGACGATTGCAACATAGGTGCCTTGTTTCCAGAATGTAGGTTTGAAACCCTATTTTGGTATTTGTTTTTTTTTCATTTCTTCTTTCTCTTTCACTGAATGCTTACACTTGCTATTGGTGGCTGTTGTTGTAGGTGGGTTTGTTCTAGAGGGTCTTGGCTCCAGCTTCTTGGCATGCTGGTTAGACCCGGGTAGGCTGACTTCTTGTCATTCTTGTAACTTGTCTTATTTCTGTCATTGGCTAGGGTTACAGTAGTTGGTAATGGAGACTCTTGACTATCCGTCAGTATGTAGTCAAGGTCTGTTAGGCTTGCATTATTCTGTTTATAACAGTTGTTGTAGTTTGTTTCGCGGCTAGGGTTTCTAAACCGTCTATTATGACAAACTCATTGAAACTTGTACAACATTATTCGCATGGACTATATGTATATTGAATAGAGATTTTGTGACTGTATGTATTTAGAACAGAGGTTTTGTAATTACTTTGTGAATAAAACAAAAAGGGTTTATTCTTCTGAAATACCTGTGCGACTTGTCTATCTTTACTGCTCAAAATGTATAAAACTTCTAGGAACCCTCTACGTTCTTTTAATTGATAATTTCTGGAACCATCTAACCTCATTTCTGTAACATCCTCCGTAGTTATATTTGCAGGCTTACTTGTTGATTTATAGGCCTTTGTTGATCAATAGAAATAGAACAATACATGTGTATATATGTTTGTGGATTAAACACCAGAGAGGATGCTTTCCTTGTATCAGGCAATTTAACAAAATGATAGATAGACAACTATAGGATATTAGAAAGTGGTCTATGTGCTTAGAGATATTTTTATTATATTTATCCTTCTAAAAGGTCGAACCTCTTACAATTGCATTCTGTCTCTTTTTCAATAATTGTTTGGAAACTGTTTCTCCTAACTATTGTTGGTTACATTGTTAGTTCAAAAAACTATTTATTGTCCTAATTAATCCTCTACCTTCCTAAATACTGTTTCTTTACTAAATTAAAATAGCAACAAAAGAAACGACTACAGTGTTCACTTTGCAATTTCCTTCTCAGTCCTCTTAGAGACCAAACAACCTTCTGTTATGAGGACCCATCAGCTAGATGCTCTTGCATCACCCTGTAACGAAAGACTTGTTATTTCCTGCCATGAAAGACTTGTTATTACCGAGAGTGACTGTCGATAGAACCCAGATGGAGCATACCTCCTCAGACCCACCACAATCAAGGTTTTCAATTAAGTTCTTTTTACTTGTGGCAAGGGTGGATCATGTAGTGTGGCAATTGTGACATCAACTACATGTATTACATTTCCCCATCGAGCGCTGGCAGGTATGTCTATGAAACGTGAGCCTATTATGTCTCTTCACATTGGTTCTGCCCTCACCTTGGTGGTCTCCTCTCCAGACATGGCCACCGAGTTTCTCAAAACTCACGATCAACTTTTTGCAAACAAATGGCAGTTTGTCGCCGCTAAGCATTTGAAATATAATTTTGTGAACTTCACATTTTCTCCGTTTGGCCCTTACTTGAGGCAAATGCATAAACTCTACGCTTCAGAGTTTCCTAGATCTAGGAGGGTAGATTACTTTTGCTTTATTAGAGAAAATGAAGTCTTAGCTATGACTAGCTCTATTATCAATTCAAATGATTCTCGTACCTTAAACATTAGGAAAGTCGTGGCATCCCTGGCTATGACTATAACCTACAGAATGACATTTAGTAAAAATTATTCAAACACAGACCTAAAAGGTTTCAATTCCATGGTCAGAGAAAGTCTTTTTTACTTGGTTCATTTAATATTGGAGATTACCTACATTATTTAGGCTGGATGGATTTGTAGGGTGTCAACTGTCGGATGAAGAAATTACAGAAGACACAAGATTAGTTGTTAGAGAAAGTAGCAAAGTGTAAACTGTTGTAGAACAATGTTCCATAGCAGAATGGAGGAATGCCTTCAAGGTTTATGAGGACGTTGCAGAATAATATGCATTCATGGATAACAAAAACACAATTTTGGAGACAGTATGTCTCACTCTCTCCTTTCTTCCATTGTATGCTTGTATCATATACTATACTGTGATTTGTTATTGTCTTTTTGTCTTGCCTTTGAAGTTAGTTTTCATCTGTAATCATTGGTTCTTAAGTAGGTTTTAAGCTTAGGATCATGGTTACTAGTTTTCCTAATTCTTTCATGTCATTAATTGTTGATGAGAACAATAACCCAAATTCTTGGACTGGGTTACCTGATCAAAGTTCAAACAGACCCTATTTGTGTCTTCAAATATGTTGTTGTAGTAGGTTTTGCATCTTCAAATATGTTGTTGTAGCGAGTTTGCTGTCTCAACAATGCCCAGAATTTGGGTTGAACAGAACCGAAATTTGGCCCTCCTCTCGCCCTGTGGCTACCTGTGGTCTTTGACCAGCCCTCCATTGTCCAAGTTTGAGTGGAACTCCCACTTAGCTCCGAAGTTGTTTGCGTGATCTGAGTCTCAATTTTGATAGAAAATGTGGAAGCTATCATTTCAAATATTGCCATTTGAACAAATTAACCCTATTTGTGTCTTCAAATATGATGTTGTAGTAGGTTTTTTGTCTCAGCAATGCCTAGAATAATGTAGAAGCTATCAATTCAAATATTTCCATTTGAACAAATAACCCTATTTGTGTCTTCAAATATGCTGACGTAGTAGGTTTACTGTCTCATTAGTGCATAGAATTTGGGCTGAACAGAACTGAAATTTGGGCCTCCTCTAGCCTTGTGGCTATCAGCGACCTTTGTCCAGCCCTCCATTGCCTAAGTCTGAGTGGAACTCTCACTTAGCTCCGAAGTTGTTTGTGTGACCTGTGTCTCAACTATGATTGAAAATGTAGAAGCTACCAATTCTAGTAGATAATTTTAAATTTCTATAACATGTAGGTTGGGATTCATGCTAAAGAAATTTTATGAATTCTGCTTTGTGTAGGGAATAGAAAAGGTACGAGGTCTAAAATACCTTTAGCAAGAAGAAGTTACATTTCAAACCAACAATTTGAAAACAATGTTTAATTTGCACCTGTGTTGGTTGGATGGAGCTCTCATTGAGTGAGTAATTTGCAACTACTTTGGTTGGATGGAGTTCTCATTGAGAAAGAGTTTTCACAAATTCCTCAAGCAATAAAATGGCTGAGATGGGAAAACTACCCACTGAGATGCTTACCATGTGAATGGAAGATGCAATGACTAGTTGTACTAGATTTGAGTTTCAGCAAAGACATCGAGGCAGTCTGGTCAAGTTAGTCTAGACAAGTTTGTCTGATGAAAAGGTAATTAGGAAAGAAAAACATACACAAAAATTAAAGCTTGTACTGCTTGAATGTAATTTCCATTTCCACTATGAATAAAATCTCTCATATTACCAAAAAGAAATACCAGGAAATACCTGCTAAATTGGTTAATGGACAATTCTTTTGCAGGGTCCCCACAGTCTAAAAGTACTAAAGCTGAATTACTATACAAATCTTCAAGTTCGTTTGGATTTAAGAAATCATACATCCCTCATAAGGTTGAAGCTTTGTGGTTGTACTGAGCTGAAGGAATTACCAGAATTTGTTGGACTTCTTCGACTTTTAATACAACTTAAGCACTTAGATTTATCAAATTTCTAACCTGAAGAAACACTAAACCTAGCTTCTCTTAGTTCCAGATCTCCCTTGTTGGAATTTTAATAGAACTTAAGAACTTATATTTATCAAATTGCTAACCTGAAGAAACACTAAACCTGGCTTCTCCTAATTCCAGATCTCCCTTGTTCCCTCAATCCTGGTTTTAGATCTCTCTTGTTCCCTCGGTCCTAGTTCTATATCTCTGTTGTTCTCTCTTATTCCCTCGGTCAATTTTCCTCCTGAAACACAACTAGAAACACAGGTATTATCCTCCCTTACTTGCCAGCTATAGAATCCTCTAGTTCTCGCCAGCTTCAACTTCCATCACCCGACACGGAAGTAACATGCATTCACAGGTGGTGACCTCATCCACTCTAAATGACTTAGACACCCACCCAACTAACTAAACACTCTACTTGGCTTTGCAAAACATTCGCATAACATTTAATGTTTTAAATTAATGATGGAATTAATTCAACACTTTCAAAATAGAAATTAAATCGATCAACTTGACCTATGGTTTTGGTCTCCCCGCCTGGGGAAGAGGCCAAATAAGATATGAAATCCATTGAACTGTAAAAAGTACACAAGAAAAAACTTGCAAGAACTAAAAACCTAAAAAATTTAGGTTAATTATGAGCCAACTAATACTTATGAGAGGACTGTGATTACTATAGTCCCATGCCATTGCCAGATGACAAAGATAAATAAGGAGTATTATCCTTAGATTGGGTAGAATATAGTATAATATAAAGTATAGTATAGAAGAGAGAGGTTGAGTTTAAAATTTTTATATGTGGTTTTATCTATTTCATAAAAACATAAGTTTAATTATTTTTAAAATACTATGTTGGGACGGGTAATAAAAAAATAGAATTTTTTTATATAATACTAAACATTAAGATGAAATTGTTAAGTTATTATTACATTATATTATTTATGCGAAAATTATTGTAATATTTAATTGTATGAAGGTGTCATTATTATTATTCATAATATTTTTTAGTGTTATTTTAAATGAATAAAAAAGATATGGGTGTAATTCAAAAAATATGAGTGTAATTTAATTATGAGGGTGGATAACTAAGTGTCTATGTGTGTGGAATTGTTACGTCAATGATATATTTTTAGTATTAGTTATTCTAAATGATAATCGAAATTCTACAAAACCTTTGTATATGTATTAATAAGGATGGACTAGAGTAAAAGAAAAAAAGAAAAATGGGTAAATGTATAGACGTAATAAAAATCATTTTCATGCCTATTTTATAGTGTGGGAATCTCACTTGAGGTTTCTAGCATGTGTTATGACCAGAAATAGTTTAGGAATCAATTTAAATAATGTGTAGGTTAAAATGGTTTTATTATAAATAACTATAATAGTGTTATCACTAAGGCTCTTATGCTTATGTGTTTTATTGTGAAAACTTAAAGAAATTTTGAAAGGTTGAAGTATTTTGTTTATTCTAGTGAGCCAGTCATGATGATGATCTCTAAGGACCAATCAATAATAACTTTTCAGACTTATTTATGGAGATACTGTGGAACGATGACTACTAAAACAATCTACTAAGAATGATGTGATCTAGTGTTGACATAAATCAAAGAAAATAATGTGTTCTTCATATTAATAAAGAATTGCAGGTGGTCCATTTTGATGAGTATGGATGGACAAATGTTTATGAATTGTCATGTTTTCTTTTTAAAATAAAATAAAAAGTAGTTTCGGTAAAAGGATTGAAGATTTCATGTGAAATATATTTAATGTTCTTGTGAAATAGAAATAAAGATGTTATAAATTTGTTTTAAGGATGTCTCCTCTTAAAGGGGGAAAGGAAAATGGTACAAGATTGAAATAATAATTTTAATAACTAACACTTAAAAAATAAAAAAAATAGATAAATATGACATAATATTCTAAGGTTGATCCCAATGTTCTGGTGTACATCTAATAAAGTCACTTATGAAGGAAAGGAAAAAAAACATAAATTTTTGAATGAAGGTCATGAACCATAACCTTGTAGCCATAACCAACTTAGGAGGAGGTGATGAAATAAAAAAAAACGTTATAGAATGACATTAATGGTATTGATGAGATAACCTAGATCCTATATGGATGTTGAGTAATCCTATTTCATAGTTTATATTCATTGATTATACAAGTAAATGAAATTAATAAGAATGTTATATTGTGTTATTTCTCTATATGTATGATTCTCATACTTATAATGTTACAATATGAGGATAGGATTTCATTTATTATGTGATTGCATGATATGTCTTTGTTACGGAGAATTTTATGACATATGGAGCATGTATCTGTAGCATGTACATTTCATGACATGCATGAGCATATAATCATTACTATTCAGAATGTTATGATAACAATGATTTCATGTTCTCATGATGACATGCAAGAGTTGGCATGTCAAGTATATTATATGATATAAGGATTATTTCTATGAATTTATGATTGCAACTAATGCATGGGTTACATGTTGAGATGTGGTGATTAACAAGAAATCCACAATCAAATTGATAAGGCTAGTATATTTGATGATCTCATAAGAGACCATACCTACGAGGGAGAATATGTAACATCATATGGGATGGGGATAGACTCAACGAACACTACATATGCCAATGTATTTATTTCCTTGTATAGTTTTTATGGATATCTCTTGAACGACTATAGGACCATCTTAAGGAGGTCGAGCGCCTAATATTGGATTGGGATGTTGAAGTCTAGAGGGGGCATAAGGACTTCGATGCAAAATTCTGGAGGGGGCGTAAGGAATTTGATGCCAAAGTCTAGAGGGGGTGTAAGGACTTCGATGCCTTAGGATGTGCACCTTAGTGACTTGTGGAGGGAGTTGGGGTAACCTTGTGAGATGCTCGAGTCATTAACTGTTAGGAGCAGATGTTTTCCTTGGGGAAGATGAGGTATAAGCCATAGGGTGAGATTTAACGCTATGGTATAGATCAAGGAGGCTATATGCGTGGTTCCATAAGTTGGAAAAAAGTCTTGAGGTTCTTTAGGATTTCTCGTTGTTGTGGAACTTTCGATCCTGCTAATAAACTAGTTCAGTAGAGGGTGTTTGGAGATTGCATGGTAAAAATAATAATAAATAACCTTAACTTCTGGACGAAGTTCCTTAAAGAGGAGGAGTATGTAATATCCAATAGTAAGATGAATAAAACAATAATAATAAATCCTGAAATAAATAATAATAATAGTAAATAAATAAATAAATAAGTATAAATATAATAATAAATTGAAAAAAATAATATTAATATAAATAGAATAACAATTAACAAAGGAAAAATATGAATAAATAAATAAAATAAAACTTGGCATGGACACATGCATGGTGTACATGCAAATATCTTTCCAATTCCCTTACAATTTTTGGATCCATTTATTCTATTTATTGGTAGAGAAGGGAGAAGAAAAGGCGAGCATTCATTCACTTATTCATGAGAAAGGAAATGTTGGAGGCAATAGATCTTTGGTGGTAGTAAGTTGGTTGAGGGCTTGGGGGTGGCTAGGTGGTGAAATATATTTAACAGCTAAGCCTACGGTTGTGTGGAGACTCATCCCCAAATCCTTGTTACAGGTAGTAGCTCGGGACCAACTCAAGCACATCACAAAACCATAAACCTAAATAAGAAATTTTCACTCCTCAGGTATGCATCACTGTTCTAAATTTTTGTTGCATATGTTAATAACTTGGTTGTTGTATTTCATTTTATGCTTTATTTTTGGGATGTTACACTGTCACAAAGTTCTTTCCTTTTGGTGGAGATCTACCCAGTCAGTCAGAGTTTAGGATGGACCTACCTAAAAATATGTGGAGCACACAAAATAATAATTTATTACTTGGGCTGCTAAACCACTCAATATAGAAGTAAATAATAAGTTATAGAGATAAGTATCAATTGTTGGTTTAAAAAAAAAATGTTAAGATTATTCTTTAGTTTGTTTTAAACTTATTTTTCGTAATGGGTTGAGTTATGTTTTAATATGATTATTCTATGTTCTAGATTGATTTAAAATATTATGATTATCTCTCATGACATATGTATCTTTCATGTAGGAGAATCAATGAACTACTTAGCACATGTATGAGGTTGACTGCAAGGTAAACAACATCAACTTAATGACATCAAAATGTGTAGTTGCATAATGGAGCTAAAGACATCAGAAAATAGGGCATTGTGGTGACCTTGGCACCCAATGACATGTATTGATTTCCATAAGGTGTTTCATGGCACATGTGTTGTGTTATTAAAGAAAGGCATAGGGATTTCTTAGTTGAGATAATTACTCCCGTGTGAGGAATTCTTCTCAAGGGATGGATCACCCATAGGGACCCAGGAAGAAGAGAAAGAGATTCTTGAACTTGGCAGGTATATTCCCCCTAGTTTTTGTAATGTAATTGTACTTCGATTATAAATTATGATAAATTTATTTGAATGTCATGATGAATGGGATGACAAATTCATGATTTAAGGGGGAGAAGAAGAAGAACCTATGTGGTGTTAGTTGACATCAATTGTTAATGAAATGTGTAATAGCCAAGAAATATCTAGAAGACCATTCCATTAGGAGCATGAAGAGATATACAATAAAAACGATAAAAAGGAATTTGAACACCAAGAGTCGGTTGGATTTTGGTTGAATAAAGGAATATTAAGGATAAAATTGGAGTTTTGGTCAAGGCACAAAACTTGTGATCATGACTTCAAGATGATTTTTCTTGAAAACTTCCCTTAGATCATGGATCTAGCTTGAGGGTAGCTACTACAAGAAATACAATCTGTATCTATTCTTGGTTGGATGGAAAATCAAAATGCCACCATCAATTTCAGCCATTGTTAGATCTCAATAAGTTTTATTAATTTGTGAGCTATGAATATGATGATTAATTCTTTATTAAATTTAATATATAGCTTTATGATAATTTAGCATGGTTGTAGGAAACTATTGCATGGAATAAATTAGCAAATTTCCTTGATTGTCTATGGATTATATTGAAGCTCTACCTTGAGGTTGTAACAAAGTTGTCTTGATTTTCATGTGAAAGTTAGCATGTGTACGTTGACATGTAGAGTTCTCTAATTACAATTGCTCACTTTTGTGCTATAACGTTTCTTCTAGGAGCTTATAGAAGTTGAAACTTTGACCATGGTGATGGGAAATCTTGTTGATCCCATGGTCCAATTTTAAGATCTTGGGTCACAAAATTTTAGGAAATATGATCAAAGGAAGCTGGGCTTCCTAAATTCATGATTAAACATGTAATGTTGACATTTTCATTATAAAGTTTCTTCTAGGAGGTTCCAAGAGCTAAAACCTGGGCCATAGTGAGGGGAAATATCATTAACCATTTCGTCCAACTTTCAAATCCCAGGTCATGAATATGGTCAGAGTAAGTTGAGCTTCCTGAATGCTTCTAAAATCATACATCAAACATGCCATGTTGGCATTTGTACTATAAAGTTTCCTTTGGGAGGTTATAGGATCTAAAACATGGACCATAGCAAGGGGAATTCATGTTGATCATCTAGTCAAACTTTCAGATCTTGGGTCATGATATTTTAGGAGATATGATCAGAGGAAGTCAAGCTTCATAAATGTTCCTAAAAATTATGGATGAAATAAGTCATGTTTCGATTTATGTCATAACGTTTTCATCTAAGAGGTTCAAGGGGCTAAAATATGAACCATAGTGGGGGGAAGTCCCATTGATCATTTGATTTAATTTTTAGAACTTGGACTACTATAATATAGGAGATATACCATAAACAATTTTTTGTATTAGTTTGCATGCATAGTGTTGAAGAAATTATTAAATGGTTTAGTGATTCATTGTACACAATTTATTTGATGAAATTGCCCAACGAAAATTTCATTTTGTGGATAAGGATAGAATTATTGTATGATAGTACTGTTGTAGTTGAGATATGCCTATTTGCATATAAATAATTTGGTGCATTAGTTTACATACAAAATGTTTGAAGAAATGTTTAAATGGCTTAATGATTCATTACATACAAATTGTTTGATGGAATGCCACAACCAGAATGTTTTTTTTGTGAATGGGGATAGTCTTTTTGTAGCTGATATATGCCTATTTGCATCCAAAGAATTCGAAGAAATATGTTAAAGATATTTTATTACAATTTCCATACAAACTATTTGATAAAATACAACAAATACAAAAATTAAAAGTTGCATGATTCAATGGTATGTTTTAGTTAGCATGTTGCAAGTGGAATTAGAGCAATGTTATTCATTTGATTTCATACAAAATTTTTGACAAAATGTATACATGAAAAATACTACTCAATTCATTGTATACAAATTATTTGAACAAAGGTTTACATGTAAAGTGTTTGACAAAACATATGAAAGATTAAAATCATGTTTTTGCAAGTGTGGTTAGGAAAAATCATTAGGTGTATGTGACAAATTCGTATCAGAGTTATTTTCAAAGCTAATAAATTATATAACTAATAATTATATCCTTACTAATTTAACAACTATTTTATATATATACATATATATTGAAAATATACATTATGGCCTTAATAAAATAATAATTACAATTACTAAATATTAGGAAGTTGCAAATCGATAAAAACTACTAAAAAATTTAATTATTCATAAAATAAGATATGACCATATCTACTGTTTTTCTTTAATTTGCCATTGACACTATTCAGGATTATTTATTGTTGAGACTTTTAAAATTTTAATACATAATAAGTAATGAATTCAATCTTCCATTAATTTTTCTGAGAAGGTTAGCTTATTTTAGAAGAGTAATTTAATAAACACATATCGTAAAAAAAAAAATTGTAAATCATTTATTAATTATAAAAATATTCAAATATATTAAAATGTATAAAATTGTTAAATTTGGAATTAATTTTATCACTGTCTCCATTTATTTTCCATGATATAATTGTCCTTTTATAATATTAAATTTATCATGTTGTTTACTTTGAAATAAATATCCTTATGCTATATAATTTATTGTATGTGCTATTTTACGTAACACTTGAAAGTTTCTCCGACCAGATTGGAAACATCATCTTGTGAATTTCCTTAAGTTTCATACACATTATACACCTTATGATGTTGTTTACGTAACACTTACTGAAAGTTTCTCCATCATCTTGTGAATGTCCATTTGAATTCATATGTCATCTTGCCTTTATAAAGAAAAGTAGTTGGCCATAGCTAACGGCTGTAAATTGTGATGATGTTGGTATATTATTTGTAAGATTAATTACAAATTGGTTAACTGAAAATTATTGAAAATTTAAAAAAGCAAAAATAGGCATTGGGCAAGTTCAAGAAAATCAAATTATCTTTCTTTCCATATTCAAATATTTTAACTTACTAACAATATTGATCAAACATGTTGGTTGATAACTATTTTGTTGTATTTTTAATGTTATTTATTTTTCAAATAAAAATTCATGACATGGTTGTAGATTTGGTATATAATATGATTATTATTTTTGTATATTTGGAGGTATTTCAACTATATGTAGTTACCGAATCTACATCAATATAATTGATAATGGATATAAAACACATGAATAGAAATTGATTGTAAATCTTTCAACAATCCACTAATCATAAACATGTTTGAGCAAGCATATGATAAAACTAATGCACATTTTATCTTTGTTTACATAAAACTATTTTGATTGAGATGAAAAACTTTGTTATTCTTCATGAGAATTTCTACATATATGTTCTTCATTAGGTTTATATATGAGATTTCAAAAAATAAAACTTATCAATATCATAAATATAAAATTGGGACTAGAACAATGAGAATCACTTTTTTGTTCATTCAATTGATGGTTTCTTCAACATCATCATTCTCCTCACGATTCCACACGTATTTATCTATCACACCTTTTTACTTTCTTTTTCTTGTTTCTAGCAATAGTGACATAAATTATTGTTTTCTTCACTCCATGCATATTTATGTATCACACTCTGTCACTTCCATTTTCTTATTTCTAGGAATAATGACATCGATTAATCTGAAAATGTTTGGGAATGAATCATAACTCTCTTCCTACCTACCTTATCCCAAGCCAAAGATGTAGGGTTTTGGAACATGTATCTCCTACTTGTCCTAGGTGTGATCACATCTTTAATTTCTTTTATTATTCATAATTATTAATTTCATCTCCACATAAAGTATATGTTCATAGTTTCTAGGAGGTCATTAGATCTCCAACTAGTTAGCTTCCTATGTCAATATGTAGTTCATATACTCTGTCAATTGAGTGATTACGTGTCCAATATAGTTTCTTTATCTTGATACATATTATTATATTTATATATGTATCATTACATTGACTTAATAGAGTGTTCAACATAATTTTGATGTGTAATTAGTCCTTTACAAGAGATTTGAGGGTTATGAGATAATGGATAGTAGATGGTGTGGTGTGATGATTGCAACATTCTATATGTTGTAGGGTGAGAGTTTGTTTACACCATTTTGTATGCTTTATGGGGGCATTGAAATTTCCTTGTGCTAATGTTTGGTTCTACGAAAATCCATGTGATTAGGATTTTTCTACCACCATGGGGAAATATTGCCAATTTGAAAGAGTGGGCATTGTATGAGGAGGCTACTAATAAGGAGGGTCCCACATGTAGGAGAGAGCATATGTGAAGGGAAAACCCATGGAGGATAGATCATGACAATGAATTCTCTTGTGAAGGGGTTGTGTAAATCATTGTTAGAGGAAACATGCCTTGCAAGTGGACCCACCATCAATACCTTATCTTTGCATTGGGAAAAATTGTCATTTTTTTGTTGTAGTCACTAATTAGCTGAATAGAAGCTAGGTGGAATTTCCATAGAATACTTTTGTCCAAGAAATCCATAACAATTAGCACTATTTTGTTTAACATTATCAAATATCATATCCATCTCACTATTGAAGGCA
>APFE031183251.1:8872-25087 GCA_000404065.3 Pinus taeda
TCAATGGTTACAGACTCGACCTGCCCTACGCACTCAGCTGCAGGGGTCCGCACACTGAGTTGCGGACTATTAGGCCTTTGCGCACTCAATTGCAGAGCCTTTTCCTACTCTATGACCCAAAACTAGACTTTACACTTAGATACAACTCAACTCTTCATCCTTAGACTTCTGATTTTTAATTGATTTATTTACAACTTAGAGCCTCGCTCTATTTATACAATCCCATGGTTCACGAACCATGGGTAGATCTCTATAGCCGACATTACATTACAAAATTAAGGCCAGACAACCCTATGACTCATTTACAAGCTACGCGCTCCACACCCACAAAATGCGGAGTCTTTACCTCAGAGTCACAACTTCTGACCAAAATCTAGGCTCTAAGCCCCAAAACTTCCCTTGGAGGATCCCATGCCCAACAGGACCCCAACACAAACATCATGACTCGCCCTTGAGTCATTCTGTCGGTGCAGAGATCTTTGCGCGCAAACCTCCCAACTCTGCCTAGACTGCTACAAGGTCAGCAGCGCACTGAGTAGCTGTCTGTTGTACTTCCTGGACGCGTTGTTCAGAAACCACTGTAACTGAATTGCTTCCCTGAACCTGCTCCTGTGTGCCCTGAATCTGCGCGAGCTTTGCTTCAATAGAGGTTGTAATGACGAACGCTTCATCAATCCATGGTTGTATGCGTGCCTTAAAAACGACTTCCTTGTGTCGAGCAACATCCACCTGCTCCTTGAGTGCTTTTTCTTGCTACATCTGCGCAAGCCTTTGTGTAAGGGAAACTGTCTACGCGGTCCCTTTTATCTCATCATATTTTTGTTGCATCTCGCACGCCTTTGTTTCTAAGTGTTGTATGTTCGGGTCCTCCTGTAGAGTGGTGAGAACCTCGAACGACTCTTCAAATAGCTTGGTGCAGTCTTTCACTGCGTTGTTGACCTCTGTTATGGCTAATGTGACCGCGTTGACGCGATGTTCCTTAACCTCTGGCGGCGTTGAAGGTTGCGCCTTCAATTGTAGCTCGACTATCTGAAGGTTCTGCTCTAGATGAACCTTGGCCATCTCTTCCTTCGCCTCGCACACCCCTGCTGCTAGTTTCTGGATGCGCACCTCCGCTGGTTCCTCTGCTTGGATGGCCAGCTCCAGGACCATCTGGCAGGCTTCATCGACCACCTACACAATTTGTCGGTTCTGCACCACTACCTCGTCGCCCTACAAAGTCAATTGTTCGATGTTGATGCACTGCTTGCTCATGACCTAGAGCATGTGACCCTCCCTAGCTCGTAGTTCTGTAGTAACTCTGTCCTGCAAAACATAGAGTGTCTCCCGAGGGAGCACAACCATAATAATCCCAACTCCCTTTAGCACAATGACCATAGGCCCGTCGACCTCATTTTCTGTAACCAGTGCTCCCTCTGGCAGCACTATAGTGTTGGTCATGCGGGTGCGCAACATTTCCTTAGTTTTTGTCATGCCTAGTGTGAGGCTGGTTGACACAGTACCAGCCTGTGGAGTGCGCACCTCCAACTCTTGTATCTGCGCTCGAAGGGCTCCCAACACCATCTAGTGTTCCTCCGCAAATTGTTGGAGGGTCTCTGCAGTGACGTCCTTCACTGTCTCCCCAATTTCATGTAGATACCCCTCAATGAGGGTGATTGGGTCAAAAGAAGTCTGTGAGGCCTTCGACTTCTTCCGCGACCCCACCTTCTCTCTTGGGCACTGTCATTTCAATTGTGTGGACGCTATCTGCAGGTTTGCGTCGCCTTCCTCTGGATCTGTTTCATGTTAAGGTGAAGGCGACTTTTGGCCTTCGCGCTCCTTCTCTGCTGCCTTCACAACGTTGTGTGCCTCTTGCCCCTTGGTTGTTGCTACTTCATTCCTTCACTTTTCTGTCAACAGTGCCATCTGCAGGTTTTCCTCCTCCTTCTTCCTTTGTGTAGCGGACCTCTCTGCTTCCACCAGGGCGCTGGCTGGAGCACGCCACTCCGATAGCCATGACTTTGCAGGGTCCTTTCGCACCCTGATATAAACATGGTGGAAGTCCGCATTGAACTCCACGAAGCTCTGTAGACTGTTATAAATCATGGGCGATAACCACGGTTTGCGGTTAATCCCCATTCTGATGTTCATCTCCATGAACACCCATAATATTTTATTGTCTCTGATCTGTTATGCATCTCTAGTTGCCCATAGCGAAGTGTACTTCGCTGCCTCCAGAAGATCCTACGGAATCGTTGGGAACTGGCTGTCCTCGGGCAATTCCCAAGCCACAAGCACTATGGATAACAGAAGCCATGCATAATGGAAAGTCTTCCCCTGCTCCTGTGCCTCATGGCAGTTCCCCAAGAACTCTCTGCACAAGTAGTATGCCCAATTAAACTGGTCCCCTTGTACGCATTGCGCGGCAAGTGCAACCACCGGTGCTGACGCCTCATCCGCACGACACTTCTGCATAACTTTCCCGACCAATATTTGCCTCACGACTTTGACCGCAGTGTTGTTAATGTTAGAAATCATGTACCCTCTCTTCTTCTTCTCCAGCTTGAATATTTTTTCATGGCCTTCTCGATGGCTAAATTGTCACTCTTACCCTTTGAGATATTCACTGGGTCCTCCCCTTTGCAAGGGAGCCAGTAATTCTGTGAACCAGATGATCTGTGATGGGGATGGGCTACTCCAGCCACAAACACCCATCATGCACCAAGCAGAGCAGCTGCCTAATGACGAAAATAGTCATTGGGGCACGATGGTAATGCGGCACCCAGAGCAGGTTTAACAGTCTTGCATTCTCTACACCTCGCAACCATTGGCATGGCTCCAACTCTATAACTCCCGTCGGTGTGTTTTTCTTTTGGTGCATGAGCTGCGCGGTTGATTTCTCATGGTCCATGAGATCCCAGTCTTCAAATTTCAGCACAGGCACTTGCCCCAAGTGCGCTCCATAAAAAATGATATCGTCGGGGAGCAATGAAGTCTGCAGAGAGATTTTGCTCTCATCTAAGTCTTTGGGCACCCTTGCTTTCCGTTTCCGCAGAGGAACATACACAGACAACTTGGTCGGAGGGTCTGCACCCTGGATTTCCACCTCCATCTCTACATCCTCCTCCTCTTCTACCAGGATTTCTTCAAAGTCTTCCTCCTCCTCATCAACTTCCAAGTTGATAGCCTTCCCCTTTTCTTGCATAGTAAGCCACGTTCTCAGTGGGTTTCTAGGAGACACACGCACTGGTACCATATGCTGCTTGTCTTTCTTGGGTCTCGGCGTGCGTGGTGATTTAGGGATTTCTGCAACTATCCTGACACTTGTTGGGGCTTCTCCTACCATTATGGCTTGCGCGGCCTCCTCAATGGTCATTTCTCCAGTATCCATGGCTTCCTCAGGCGCTGCCATACTACTATTCCACAATTCTCTCAACGGCTTGGGTAGGTGTTGAAACAATGCTTTGACTTCAAAAGATCAAACAAATATGGGTTCATGAATCTCTGGGTACGCAACAACTCAATTCTCAAATGGCCAAGTGTTGTTTGCTGGGCAACCCTTTGTAATTTATAGCACATTTTGAATTCGAATTCAGCTGTTCCCCCTATTTTCGGTCCATTAATGCTCCCTTGGCGGCATATTTTCCCAAATCTAGCTCATAAAGTTTGCCTTAAATGCCTACCGCCCACTCCATTTGGTCTCAAACCAAGCATCACATTGTGAATAATGACTGTAACGGTCACTTTCCAGCCAATCCGCGTGGCAGCGCAAATACCCTCGTGCTGTCATGGACCTTGTGACACTTCACTTCTATGCGCAATCCTGACATCGCGCAACTCCTAGACATAATAGTGTATAGTCCTCCGCCTTCTTTCAACTGTCTGGAGCACTAAGACTGTGCTTCCTGCGGCTATTTAGATGGTCGGGCCACCTGTGTATAGCTTCAAACGACTGCCATTGACTTTTCTTGGGAAGAGTTCTCCATTTAACTTTACCAACTGCACTACGCCACCATCTGTGATCTCCTTAATACAATACGGTCCCATCCAATGCATTGTGAGCTTCCCTAGGAAAGTATCAAACTTACTATCGTACAACAATACCAAATCATTCGCCTTCAAGGTGCGCAACTTAATATGTCAATCGTGCCAGGCCTTTTCGCGTTGCTTTTGCACCTGCTGGTGGAATCCAGCCAAAAATTGTTCTTATTCGAGCTCCTCTAACTGTGCGTGCCTCTCCTCCAGGGCTCCGCAATCCATCATACCCATGAGCACTGCTATGCACAGACTAGGCACAATGTATTCCATAGGCATTACAGCTTCCACTCCATAGATAAGCCGGAAAGGTGTTTGTCCCATCAGTTTCTTGCATTTCGTCCTATAAGCCCGTAATAATGCAGGTATGCATAGGTCCCAATCACTTCACTACACATTGCATACCTTGGTCAGCGCAATCTCCAGCACTTTATTGAACGCTTCTATTGTCCCATTAGCTTGTGGGTGATACGGTGTGCTTTTCTGATGATACACCTAAAACTCTTCTGTCAGCGCCTTGATCGTCTCGTTCAGGAAATGTGTACCGTGGTCGCTCTTCAAGATATTCGGACATCCGAATCGCATCAATACGTGTTCAAACAGAAACTTCGCAGCCGTCGTGGTCACGCAATCTTTTATCGGCTACGCTTTCACCCAACGAGTCAAGTAATCTGTCGTAGTGATAATATATCTCGTGCCTGTCTTTCCTTGAGGTTTAATAGGTCCAACAAAGTCAATCACCCACTTTTCAAAGGGCTGCAACGTCATTTGCAGATTCAAAGGCATCTCGTCCCTCCGCGATGGTTTACCTATTCCTTGACACACATCACAGGCCTTGCAATGTGCTTTTCAATCCCGATGAAGGGTTGACCACCACAACCCTGTGCGGAGAATTTTCTATGCGGTCGCTCTCCATGCATAATGTCCTCTCGCAACTCCCCCATGAGCATCTGTGAGGATATTGCTTCATTTAAATTCAAGTACATACCTTCGCAGTATCTCATCATTCCCCATCTTATATAGGTGCCCCGCATTGACAGAGAAATCTGTTGGGCACACCACTAGTTCCTTGTTCTGCTGGACAGAGTACCCTTTCGGCACAGTTCCAGTCGTGAGAAAGTGAATTATATCTGCAAAATGTCCATCCGCTACGCGCCAACAAAGAGCTACGCATCAGGTAATCCTTCCTCCAGATTAGTAGGTTCCTCTCCTGTCTCAATGCGTGACAAGTGATATGGTCCCACGTTCAATCATCCAGGCTTCACAACAACTTCAAAATCATATTTTTGGAACAATAAAAGCCATCTACATATGCCCCCCCCAACACAGGCTTATTGACCAAGTATTTCAGTGCGGAATGATCTATATACATCTTGAAGTGTCCCCTTTGCAAGTAGTGCCGATATTTCTAGAGCGCATACACCATAGCTAGTCCCTCGCGGTCAGTGGTGGAATAATTCTTTTCTACTTTAGATAATCTGCGACTTGCAAACGCGATAGGGTGATCCAAGCCTTCTCCACCTTCCTGTGTTAGTATTGCTCCCAGTGTTATACTCGACGCATCAACATGGGCATGAAAGTCTTTCTTCTAGTTTGGGAAGACCATAATCAGTGCAATGGCACAGTGACATCCTTTTTCAATATCTTTTCCATCGACGCGGTGATCTAGGCATAGCTTTTGATGAACTTCCTGTAGTACCTCGTATGCCCTAGAGTAGCACGCAGCTGTTTCGCACTCCGCGGTGCTTGCAAATTCAGAATCACCGCGATTTTCGCGGGGTCTACCATCATCCCTTGTCTACAAACCAGATGCCCCAATAGGTTCCCAAAAGGAACGAGAAACGTACACTTCTTGAGGTTGAGCGGGATTTGGTATCTTTGGCATGTATCCAACATCAAGCGCAAGTTTGCTACATGGCACCTAACTAGCCCAAATACAGTTCAGTCGTCAAAATAAACCTCCAAAAATTTATGAATATATTCCCTAAATGCCACAACAACTATGCGCGAAAAGATAGCAGGGGTATTCTTCAATCCAAATGGCATGACAGTATATTGAAAGCAACCCCGCTTAGTCGTGAAGGTTGTCTTGCTCCTATCCTCTAACGCGATTTTGATCTTGTGGTACCTTAAGAACCCATCAGTGAAAGAATATTCTTCCTGACCGCCTACATTGCCCAACACCACATCTGTGAACGGAGTTGGGAATGGATCATGAACACACGCGTCATTCAACTTTTTGAGATCCACACATATTCTTATTTCTTCCAACTGCTTGTTCTCTTGTACCACCATCAAGCTTACCTAATCAGATTCCTCCACAGGTTCAATGATGCCTGCCATGAGCATCTTGTCTAGTTCTATGTAGACCTTCTCCTTGTATTTTGGATTTAATTGATATGGCCTCTGCTTAACTGGCTTCGCGTCGGATTTTAATGTGATCTTCAGTACCCCTAAATCTCTGATTATTCCCTTCAAATCCATAAACTTGGTTTGGAATAAGTCCTGATATTCGCGGAGCAGTTTAACGACCTTATCCACCGCCAGGTCGTCCCAATAGTCTCCAATCTTCACAGATTAAGGTTCTGCCTCCATACCAATTTCGCCTGCTTAGTCTTCATCGACGTAGTTATGTAGGGGTTCTCAACCTGTGGTCCTTGAACCTCGCGGCGGCCTTTCGTCTTTGGAACTTTGTAGGAGGGAGTTCTATCCATCATCAACTCATAACTTCTACAAGTGCATTCATCATGTCCCACCGACTTACAAAAGTTACAGAACAATTGATGTGAAATTTGTGTATACTTCTGTAACAAATGATAGTTGTTCGTAGCGTGTTTTCCACCTATTTGACAAATCGCACACCATAAAGCAGGCGCCACGCTAGGTCTTATTTATGCTTCCAGCCTTAATGGCATCGGTCCTCCTCCTGCAAGGTAATTTACGAAAACCGGGCAGTGATCCGTGTCATGACCTTGACCTTTTCATTTTATGCACCACACCTCTTTGTGCACTTCTGGACGGGTTGTCCTGTCCTATTTGAGACTCTGCATCTCAAGGCATAAATTCTTCAGTTGTGCGTGGATTTGTTGAACTCCCAAGTTAGGATCTTACATCAGGGTCTCATGCAGCCTCATCACGATTTCTAAGGCCTCTGCTTGAGATGTTAACTTCTGTTGCGATAGTGCACTTCTTAGATGTGGTGTTAGTGATGCTATAAACAATTCACAATGTTTCCCATTCATCATAGTCATATTAGCTTCGCGAATCATGCATTTCAATCTTTGATCCAGTTCCCAAGGAGCCTCGCCTAATAGCATCATGAATTCTTTGAATTCAATGATTGATTGTGCTTCATACTTCACCCTGCTAAATTCTTTGTTTAGCGCTGCTTGGATATCCGCAATTCTCGCTTTTGGATTATCATTGGAGTGCTTAATATACCAGGTCAACGCGCAGTCTTGCAGGGCGCTAATTAGTGTCTCTTTCTTTATATTATCATCTGTAACTCCTTGTACTTCCCATACGGCTCTTACAACGAACTAAAATTGGTTTAGATCCTCATTTCCCACTCCCTTGAACACATGCAACTTTATCGTGCTTGCCATATTGAATCATGGTGGTGGCAGAGGTGGTATGGGTGAAAATGGAGGTGATGGCAGCGATGCTGGTGGCGGTGTGGGTGGGGGTGGTATTCGTGGAATTATTTGCCTTATCAGATGAATTGCACTTCATGGCGAGACAGTCGTGAGCTCTTACTCGTCCCCTTGCGGAGGTGAAATCAAGGGGCTAGTTTTTGGTCCCTTATTTCCTTGATTCCTGTAAGTTTTTCCACTTCGCGTAGCCCTGAACATCAAGGTAACTGCATAACCCTCTTTTCTCACAATATCATTTTAATCCAAGTATTCAAAGACTTTACGTACTGAGGTGTCAACCGCGAACTCAGTAATGAATCCTCCTATTATCCGATTAAGCCAATGATTAATGACGCGCACAATCTTATCCTCCGATGCTGCCAACCCGTGCACTAACTCTGGGGTCCACACAATAGGATCACCAAGTTTCCACCTTACTTGGCTATCTGCTAGCTTCACAATCCACTTGTACATCTTAGTAGGGAAAGACGTGAAGAAGATTTCGTGGATCTCTGTGTATAGGTAGCAGTCTAACCACTCTTCTTTTGTCAGTTGCGGGTTCCTGTTCTCCTGCGCCGCAAACTCGTGAATTCTTCTGTCCAACCAGCCTTCAATTTGCTTTTTAGTTGGATTCCAATGATACGACATCAGACATCTCTTATGCAGATTCTGGTCCCAGCAACAGAACCATTTGTTGGCTTGATGGGGCTTGACCAAGGTTTGGAGTTATTTAGCCAAACAAATCCATACACTACTGGCCCTTTCGGCATCAGCTCGCGGAGCACGGAGTGAAGTCTCACCCGAAGCAACATGGGGGGATGTTGGAACCAAGTTTCCGCACCCTTGAGATGTTTGAGGGGTCGATTTAGTCCAAACG
Organism: Pinus taeda; assembly: GCA_000404065.3. Taxonomy (NCBI): domain Eukaryota; kingdom Viridiplantae; phylum Streptophyta; class Pinopsida; order Pinales; family Pinaceae; genus Pinus; species Pinus taeda. The sequence continues at coordinate 17,396 of APFE031183251.1, forward strand.
TGCCTACCTTCGCGCATGTCACTTTGCCCACTGTGCTGACCTGCGAGACCTTTGTGATTTGTTATAATCGCCTTCACGCAACCCTAACCAGGGGTTGAGGTGCTTTCATGCTACTATGGCAGCGATCTGCGCTATTTCCCCAAACTATACTGAGAATCTTACTTATCTTAGATAACTTCGCATAAACATATATTTGGTCTTATATTCACTTATTCAACATATTCATACATGTTCGCGCACCATATAAACAACAGAAATGTAATTTATACCCAATACATTCCATGCATAAAACATGAGATAAATACACATGAATGATATAAAACTTTATTAATGCTTCAACGGTTACAGACTTGATCTGCCTTGCGCACTCAGCTGCGAACTACTAGGCCTCTGCATACTCAGCAGCAAAGCCTTCTCCTACTCTACGACCGAAAACTAGATTTCACACTTGATACGACTCAACTCTTCATCCTTAGACTTCTGATTCTCAATTGATTTCTTTACAACTTAGAGCCTCACTCTATTTATACAATCCTATGGTCCATAGACCATGGGTAGATCTCTATAGCCAACATTACATTACAAAATTAAGGGTGGACAACCCTATGACTCATTTACAAGCTACGTGTTCCACGCCCATAAAATGCGAAGTTTTTACCTCGGAGTTACAACTTCTGACCAAAATTTGGGCTCTAAGCCCCAAAACTTCCCTTGGGGGATCCCACACCCACATATAAGGAGGTGATCAACCCCACCCTCGATAACCAGAATTATCTCTCTATGTTGACTAGCACTAAGAAGTAAATGAACATCCACTAGGATCAGAACTAACTCTCATGAGCTTCGGAGTGAGACCAGGCAGTGGTCTACTCCCAAGACTCCCTGGGATGATAGAAATGATCAGATTTGTGATACTAAGAAGGTGTAAGATGAAAAACACTTCCTTTTAGATTGCCCAACTCTTTCCAACATTCGCTCTCAATTCCCTATCATCATCCATAACTCCAATTTTTTTTACTTATTAAGCCAATCCAACTATAGCGATCTTGGAATGCTCATTTCCTTGCTCCTTGATCACATAAACAAGATTTTGAAGAATGACAATTATACTCTCTTTTCGTGAGGTCCGATAGACCACATTCGTCTTAGTGGACGTTAGTCATTATCATCATCATCATTAAAATAAAAATAATTAAAAATTAAAAATTAAATATAAAAGAAAATTAAAATAAAATATTTCAAAATAATTTAAAATTTTAAAAATAAATAAAATAAAAACAATTAAAAAAGAAATTGGCCCTTGCTCCAGTGGCCCCACCTAGCGAGCCGAATTTCATTTTTTTTTTGATAAATTATGGTTTAATTATTTTTAATTGAATTTATCTTTTGGTTATAGTGTTTTATAATTTTATAGGTATTTATTTTATTTTGTGTTTTTTTAAATAAATTTTAATTTGTTTTTTAATATGTTTTGAAAATATATATATAATTTTTTTGCTAATTTAAAAATACATTTTAATTTTAATTTTTTCTTTATTTAAAGACATTTTATTTTTCATTTTAATTATTATGTCCAATATTTAATTATTTTAATGTTTTTTTTCATTAAATAATTTTTTATCTCGATTTTTTATTTATCTTTTTTCAAGTTATTTTTTTAAGTTTATTTATTTTATTTCTATAAATTTATATTTTTTCTCTTTGTTTAATGTGTCTATTTATAATCTTATTAATTCTTCTAAATTTAGGGTTTCTTTTTTACCTTTTTTATAAATAGGTTGTTTTCTTCTTTCTTCTCTACAATTTTATGTTTTCGATTAGTTGTTTTTTTTATCAAATAGTATATATCATATTATATCTGTACTTTTTACTCTTCTTATTTTCTTTTTTTTTAATCTTATTTATTTCTTTCAACTGTTTAATATATTCTCATATGGAAATCCAATTAGTAATAGAATTAAATTTTTTATATGTTTCAATAATGAAATATAGTTTTTAAACAATTTATAAATTTCAAAATCTTAAAATTATTTAAAAATAAGATATTGACACAAATTTCCGAAGGACGGGATGATCATGATCATGGATAAGTATATCGTTAATCCAAAAGGAGTAGAGACAAGGAGGGGCGAACGATTGAGAGGCTTTTCAACTTGATCTAGGGTTAGGGTTTTGACGTTGGGCACGATGGCAGGACGCGCAGGGGGAGTGATGGTCCCTCCTACAGTCAAGTAGTTACGGATAGAAGCAAGGAGACGGGAAAGCAACATTTCAAGAAACCTCTAGAGAAGGCAACATTGACAAGTAACACAAACATATTGGGAGGAAACAGACCTCATGATCAGGAAGGGGATCAGCAGGAAGCTAGTAAGGAAAAAGAGAAAGAGGGTAGTAGTCAAAAACCTACTTCTATAAGGATAACTAGGGTCTGCAAACCTAAGTCGAACATCATTCCTCGAGTCATCTTGAGGGACCCAGCGCTACAAGAGCATAGGGATCATATGACGGAACATGCGGTCATATGCAAATTCATGGGGATATGACTGACAGGGAGGGCGTTGCATGTATGGATAAGGAGCCACTAGAAGCCAAAGGTGGGAATACACCTTCATCTGGGATCCAAGGGCTTCTTCACAAGCCTAGAGGATAAAGACAAAGTGTTAGAAGGAGGACCATATTTCTATGCTGCTACAGGCCTTTACATGCGGCCGTGGATGATGAACTTTGTTCCGGAACGCGAGACATTTACATTGGTACCGGTATGGATTAGACTATACTCCCTTCCTCTGGATTATTGGCTATTGGAATCTCTGAAAACAATAGGCAACAAACAGGGGCATTTTCTAAAGATCTCATAAGCGACTCTGAAAGGAAAATACACCTTCTCTGCTCAGATATGTAACAATGTAAACTTTGAAATGTGAACTATAAACTCAAAACAGGAACTCTTGCCAAAAAACCCTGAAAAAAATAAAAAATAGTGCTAAAAATGAAAAGTGTGTACACTGGAACGATGGTTTTTTTTTAGGGTCAATTTTGAACATGTTTTAAAAATGGTAGTGAAAACGAAATTTTCGTGCAAAAAAAACCTTGAAAACGAAAAAGTGTTGATACTAGAACAACGATTTTTTTTTTAGGGTCAATTTTCAACATTTAAAAAAAATGCTAGTAAAACCAAATTTTTATGTGCAAAAAAACAGTTGTTTATGAGGGAAAAAACACACTAATGTTTTTTGTAGAATAACATTTTTCTTTCCCAAGTATAAATTCAACATGTTTTCAACCATAACATGCTAGATACAAAAGGAATTGGAATTTTTTCAACGACAAAATAAAAAAACCATGACATTATGAACAAATTACATCACTAAATTAATCAAAATGTCATTATTTGTATATTGAATGAAACATACATTATATCTCTAATTTAATGTTGCATTGAAGATATTCTAAACAATAAAAAATATCATAATTAGGACATATAATCAAACAACATAAAAATGACTCATAACCTCTGATTTAACACCATATGGAAATAAAAAATTTTATTTTAAGATACGATGCAAACATCACTTATATAAATTGTCTTAGACAACTATTCAAAATCACTCATATTTTCTTGCATATCATCAGAGTTCACATCTTCAGATGAATGACTGGATGTAGACGAAGATGTTCCATATTCTTCTCTTTCATCAACTAGTGCCCCATTTGAGTTCACATGCATGCCCAACATTTCAGGTTTCAAAATTCTTCTAGATCTACGACTGGTTTCAACAAACTCCCATCTCAACATTGTTCCTTCTAGTAACAACCTTTTCAGAATCTCTATCGTCATAGCCAAGCCAAACACCAAATTGGTGTATGAGACCCCCTTGTTTGTGGGACAAGAGACCCACCTCCACGCAATGATTTGATTATTGTCTACGAAGGCATACATACTCTAACCCTTTCTGGTTTTTGAACCTGTGACCTCTTAGGAGGAAACACATGCTCTTAACCATTAGGCCTATTCATGCTCTAAGAAAGTGGATTTGATTAGCTAAAGATAGTAATCTAGAAACTCACAATTATAACTCATAATCACAATATATAACACACATGTAAGATTACAAATTATGATAATATGTTTGAGAATACAAACATAACTATTTCCTTTTATGCATCTCCAATGGGAATGTAATAATGAACTAGAATCTAGCCTAGGTTTGGAGGTTGTGTTTTAAAAATTGATGCATTAATAAAGCCTATTTGTGTAATCTTAAATGTATAAAATTGTATTTTATGCTATTTCAAAAAAATTGATTTGAACGTTCATTTTGTTAGGTTTGAGGGTTACATAATTTAGCACAAAATTTAACGTTGATTTCCAAGTTATTAATTTGTTTCAGTTTCCAAAAAAAATACATAATGCTACAAATTTTTCCACAATTCCCTAAAATAACCATCTAAGTCCAAGAATTTGAAGATATTAAAGTGTCAAAGCTCCATGATTTCTGGTAGTGCAACAAGTTGTTTATTTATTTTATTTTAATATTGAACCCTAATCTACATTACTTGCTAATTTGTAATGAACAATAACTAAGCATTACTGCCTTTCAAAGCATTTAGTGCTACTAAGTCTTCTTGATGAGCAATGCAATGAACATTTATTAAATTTGGCACAAGTTTTTTTTAGTAAAATGATAAATCTTGTTTGATTAACAACCATAAAAGAAGTACCATTCATGGAAACAAATACCATTTTTTTGATGTAATATGTTGGCTTCAACTTCTAAACCTTACACTATGGTGGGAATTGTTTTTCCCTTGATGTCATCTAGTAATTTTATAAGCTCCACACCTTATGAGACATTCTCCCAAAGTTTTTGAATCCAAAAATGTAACATGAATATCAATATGTTTTTCTATTGTATGATCTTTTTATTTTTGTTTAACGTAAAAGAGATTAAAGGGCTCTAAAGCATATTTCTCAATTGATCTCTTTCAAATATTCAAATTTAAATAACGGATAATCTTATTTTTGGCATATTTGGATACATTAAGATATGACAAAGGAACAAAGAGGCTTATGAAGGGAAAAAGATAAATCTTGTTATGTTAACTATAGTATGCCTATTGTGATAACTAACTTTTGGTTATAGCATAACCATGACATTTTCACGGAAGGTTTTAGCATATCCTATTGTTTTAATTAAACCTTTCTTTGTTGAATCTACTTATGCATGTTTAATGGACTGTCCAGTATGATGTTTTTTACAATACATCAATTTTATAGTTTTCATACAAATTATATTTGCATCTTAAGATATGGTAGTAGGTGAGGTTGGAGTGAGACCATTACTAGATGAAGGAAATGGAGGTGGAGTTGAAAAGGAGTTGAACAACCACATGACTACCACCCAAGAGGAGAGAAGTAATGGATGATCAAGGAGGAAAGAAAATCAAATGCAACAGGTGTTGTTGGAACAAATGTGGATCCTATTTGAAATTTATATTAGTGACATATAGTAGAAAATGTTTTTCTTCTTAAGTATTCAATGCATCATTCTAAGTGACTATTGTAAATTTAGCACCAAAATTGTGGAGTAAGGTGAGGAGGTAAGCATCAATAATTTGCAGGCAAAGCATCACACATTTTTACTAAGACAAGAATAAATAACCTTGTAGTGCAATGCCATTAATAGTAGGGAAAGGAGATGAGGTAAGTTTCCCTGGGCATGTAAGTAAGGTCAATCTAATGTGATGTGAATGGGTTATAAGTAAAATACAAATCTTATAAAATTTAGTCAATCAAATTTTTTTTTTAGGAAAAGTAGGGGATAGATTTAAAAAAAAGTGTTTAATATAATATGGATATAAACAATGTGCTATTATATAAATATAATAACATAGATCAATATTCATATTATAATAATTTTAAAAAGATAATTGAAGTTGTAAAGTGCAAACAACCCTAATAGTACCATAAAGAAAAATAAATAAAGTAGTGATATCAGTGATAGGCATGCCAAGCAAACAATGAATTGAATAATTGAGAAGCGGATCACACGTTGCCCATTTCAAAAGATAACCCAATTGTGGATTTCCTTTCTCACCATAAATTGTGAACTATTTTCAATTGATGCAGCAACGGATGGTCAATCCCATGCCTAAGGCTGTTCACAAAAATCTATAGTGATGGCAAGTTTTGTTGGTCGACAAAATCCCCATGGCTCTTCCACTCATATCCAAACCCGAGCAGCTTGTTTCATTGACATCACTTGAGACTTCACTGCTTCTTTTGGTCACAGGCTCGAAAAATTTCTCCACCCTGGTTGTCACCAACACCTCAGCCACTCTGAGCTTCATCTCGTTGGCTCTCACATTCATCCAAAAGGATTGATTTTTCATCGCTTCTAAACATAAACCTTTGTACACCACAACCTTCACACTCATCGTAACATGCATTGATGATTCGACTTTCGAGATTTTTATAGCGCTTAGATTCAATGCCCAATATAACAGAGCTTCAATATCCATCTCTGATTGCGCTCAGATGTTTCCATCCACCTCTTCACGCAGCGAGGTGATTTTCATTGATGCTAGGTCGATTCTGAGAATCGCAGGGTAGCAGGGCGATTCTCAAAATTGCCCCATGTGCCCACGCCTGGATGTTGATGCACGACCTTTCTGTTTCCCTCATTTCCCGTTTATCTTTGAATTGATCTTTGCATCTGCAAGCACATAACAATTTAGTGAAATAGAATATGAATATATGATTGCATGAAACCATGAAATCCCATAAAGATTGTAGAGCTTTTTATTTCAATGGAATACAAAAGACATGAATAACTGTAGACTTGATGGATCAAATCTAGTCATAAACGAAAAATACAGAAAACCAGGGAATGATACACGTGTTTGTCTCTATATTTCTTTAAAGGATTGCATCTGTGATTGCACAGTGACAATAGAGAAAGGTAAGACTCTGTTATATACCTAGGGGGGGTAATATGGGGTAAAAAGGGAGGTACCCAAGGTAATAATGTAATAATGGGATGGGCCATAGTAATAAATAAGGTGGTAAACCCATATCATGTAAGGGACCACAAGTAGTTAGTAATAATGTAATGGGGCCATGGTATTAGTGGATGGTATGAGGGAACCATGGTACTGATCCATGGTATTGCATGTATGAGGCCTATATAGAGGCTAGAGACTCCACATGGAGGATGTGAGGGAATTGTGTCAAGGAATATTGTATGTACATGCATATGGATTGTGGAGTGTTCTCCTTCCTTAAGGAGTGAATATATGGTGTTGCCCTACCTTAAGGGTTTTGAGATCAATAAAGAAGCATTTCTATCTATTCCTCTCTTATTTATTAGGTATAATTTTTATTATCATATATTTTTGGTTTATATCTATAACAAGTGGTATCAGAGCACTTTCTTGGGCAAAAAAGTGGAGATTTTTTTTTTTACTTTTTGCAGGATTTCGGGGGCGTCAAGTTTATAGATCAGATCTGTATGTTTTTGGGAAATATCTACAAAATCTAATTGTATATATGGATTCTATGTGAAAAAATACCCGATTTAAAAAAAAAAAAATCAGTAGAATCGGAGTTGGGATGAAGGAGATATTGTTGATTTAAAAATCAGTGGGGTTGTAGATAATTTTTCAAGGCAACGAGTTTGCGGCACAGATCTG
>APFE031183251.1:29657-41220 GCA_000404065.3 Pinus taeda
TTAACTATTCATGCAGGGTGATTTTCAAGGATGTTGCGGCGATTCTGAGAATTGCGAGGTGGCGGGGCGATTCTCAAAATCACCCAATGTGCCCACGCTTGCATGCAATCCAGGCATGGGCACATGGGGCGATTCTAAGAATCGCCCCGCCACACTGCGATTCTCAGTATCGCCCGAGCATCAATGAAAATCGTCCCGCGTGAATAATTAAATGTCCATGCTATCACAACCATTATCTAAACGAATACATGCCCCAATTGTATGGTCACCTTCTTCTGGGTATCCACGAACTCCCGCTATGCTTTGTAATCATCACTGCAAACATTCATTGGAACCACTGCAATCGAATCATGGCCCATCACGAACCATCAATGCTTAGCATCTGCCAACCATCGTGTCTCAGATGTAGTCCCCACCCGAGCACTGTGGATTTCCTTTCTCACCATAAATTGTGAACTATTTTCAATTGATGCTGCAACGGATGTTCAATCCCATGCTTGAGCCTGTTCACAGAGATCTATAGTGATGGCAAGTTGTGGTGGTCGACAGAATTCCCATGGCTCTTCCATTCATATCCAAACCTGAGCAGCTTGTTTCATTGACATCACTTGAGACTTCACTGCTTCTTTTAGTTGTAGGCCTGGAAAATTTCTCCACCCTGGTTGTCGCCAACACCTCAACCACTCTACGCTTCATCTCGTTGGCTCTCACATTCATCCAAAAGGATCAATTTTTCATCACTTCTAAACATAAACATTTGTACACCACGACCTTCACACTCATCGTAACATGCATAGATGATCCGACATTCGGGCTTTTTATAGCACTTAGATTAAATGCCCAATATAATAGAGCTTTGATATCCATCTCTGATTGCACTCAGATGTTTGCATCCACCTGTTCATGCGGCGGGGCGATTTTCATTGATGCTGGGGCAATTCTGAGAATCGCGGGGTGGTGGGGTTATTCTCAGAATCGCCCCACGTGCCCACGCTTGCATGCAATCTAGGCGTGGGCACATGGGGCGATTATGAGAATTGCCCCGTCACCCTGCAATTCTCAGAATCGCCCCAACATCAACATTGCATGATGTTTCAGTTTCCCTCATTTCCGTTTTATCTTTGAATTGATATTTGCATCTGCAGCACATACTTTAGTGAATTAGAATATGAATATATGATTGCATGAAACCATGAAAGCCCATAAAGATTGTAGAGCATTTTATTTCAATGCAATACAAAAGACATGAATAACTGTAGACTGGATGGATCAAATGTAGTCATAAACGAAAAATACAGAAAACCAGGGAATGATACACGTGTTTGTCTCTATATTTCTTTAAAGGATTGCATTTGTGATTGCACAATAACAATAGAGAAAGATAAGGCTCTATCCATAATACTAAACTCCATAGAATTCAATTTTCAATTTCTTTGTTATAATTGCTTGGTCCAGCAGTAAGAGACGTCCTTTCATGTGCAATTGTTTCCCTTCCATTTAAAACAGATCATCCCTTTGTGCAGACACAAGTTGGCAAGGGTGGGCACATGGGGCGATTCTGAGAATCGCCCCGCCACCCCGCGATTCTGAGAATCGCCCCGCCACCCCGCGATTCTCAAAATCTCCCCAACATCAACATTACATGACCTTTCTGTTTTCGTCATTTCCCATTTATCTTTGAATTGATCTTTGCATTTGCAAGCACATAACAATTTAGTGAAATAGAATATGAATATATGATTGCATGAAACCACGAAAGCCCATAAAGATTGTAGAGCATTTTATTTCAATGGAATACAAAAGACATGAATAACTATAGACTGGATGGATCAAATCTAGTCATAAACGAAAAATACAGAAAACTAGGGAATGATACACGTGTTTGTCTCTATATTTCTTTAAAGGATTGCATCTATGACTGCTCAGTAACAATAGAGAAAGGTAAGGCTCTATCAATAATACTAAAGTCCATAGAATTCAATTTTCAATTTCTTTGTAATCATTGCTTGGTCTAGCAGTAAGAGACGTCCTTTCGTGTGCAATTGTTTCCCTTCCATTTAACACAGATCATCCCTTTGTGCAGACACAAGCCGGTCATTCAAAATGAACATCACCCGAGCTTCCAAAATGATAGAGAACAAATTTAAACAAATGAAACTCCAGAATTCTCATCGTTTAGACAATGGTTGTGATAGCATGGACATTTAACTATTCATGCAGGGTGATTTTCAAGGATGTTGCGGCGATTCTGAGAATTGCGAGGTGGCGGGGCGATTCTCAAAATCACCCAATGTGCCCACGCTTGCATGCAATCCAGGCGTGGGCACATGGGGTGATTCTGAGAATCGCCCCACCACCCTGTGATTCTCAGGATCACCCCAACATCAATGAAAATCGCCCTGCGTGAACAGTTAAATGACCATGATAACAAGATTTTCACAAAATGAAATGATAACAAAATATTCCTAACATGGTAGAATTGAGATGTCTATCGACGGTTTGAAAAAATTCATAAACAAAATATTCTTCAATTCATTGTTTGCTTGGCATGCTTATCACTGATATCACTACTTTATTTATTTTTCTTTATGGTACTCTTATAGATGTTTTCACTTTGCAACTTCAATTATCTTTTTTTAATTATTATAATATGAATATTGATCTATGTTATTATATTTATATAATAGCACATTGTTTATATCCATATTATATTGAACACTTTTTTTTAAGCTTTGTTTAAATCTATCCCCTACTTTCCCTTAAAAAAAATTTGATTGAATAAACTTTATAAGATTTGTATTTTACTTATAACCGAGTCACATCACATTAGATTGACCTTGCTTACATGCCAACGGAAACTTACCTCATCTCATTTCCCTACTATTGATTGCATTGCACTACAAGGTTATCTATTCTCGTCTTAGTAAAAATGTTGATGCTTTGCCTGCAAATTATTAATGCTTACCTTCTGTTGTGGTAAAAACACAACCCCCCCATTATTGATGTGTTCACTTCAAATAATGGGGACCCTTTCTATCAATTTTTTGGCTAAGCACCTTTTTGGATTTTTATTTAGTTGATTGCTCTACGCTTTTGTTTATTTCTCATTTTCTTTGGATTCTTGTTTTGATTGCTTTGTTAAAATCAATTTTTTATAAGCTTCCCATTGACGCTTGTTTCGCCTCATTTGGTCAATTGGTTTGAAAATGGTACTCCTTTGAAGTCTCGTCATTTATCTAGCCTTGGTTAAAAATGAATAAAATGTACAATACTGCATTTTGTAAATAAATTAGTTCAATAATGCATTTATTGTAAATATTAACCTCTAGTTAGTTTTTACTAACATTTTTCATTTTTTTTACTTATACAGCCAAATCATGAATTATCGGGATTTTAGTAATTTACTCCAATTTCCCAAATTGATTACTAATCTCGAAAACTCAAAATTTCAAAGTGGTTGTAGTTTAATTTTCATTTTTATTAAAGTGGCTGTAGTTAAAAAAACTAAAATTCATAAAATAAAACTAAAATTAAAATTGATATTTAGTATTAAAATAAAACTTAATACATGAAAAATAATAAAAAGAAAATTTTGATCGCATCGGAGTTTTGGATCGGATCGGAGATTTTAATCGGCACATACCATAACCCCGACACCTCCATTCCCCCGATGCCGATCCCCGACACCTGCATACCCCGATCGCCGATAAAGCATAAGTCATGAGCCATTAAGCAAAGCGTTATAAGTTTTGTTTTAAAATTTTTATTCAAAACTTATTCATTCGTTGAACTAGTAGGTTACGTATGAAGAGTGGAGTGGTAGGTTAGTATATTTTAGTTTAGTTTATAATATTTAATATGTAATTAATAAATTTAAATTAGTAGATTAATTAATTTATAACATTTATTAATTTGATTAAATTTAAATTTAAATATCATTTCAGATTATATTAACAGTTTTTGATAATTAAATTTGTCTATAAATATAAATATATTTAGTTAATTAGATTAATATAATAATAATTAGTTTATCTTTTTTAGAATTAGCTTCTGTGATCCATATCAAATTTATGAGAGATTCTTCAGCGTAAATCATATAAAATTTCATTTGTTGACGCGTTTCGAACCAACTAGTGTGGTTCATACGCGTTTCGAACCAACTAGTGTGGTTCATTGTATGAACCACACTAGTTGGTTCTAAATGCGTCGACAAATGAAATTTTATGTGATTTACGCTGAAGAATCTCTCATAAATTTAATAATTAGTTTAGTTTATGGTTAATAATTAAATTAGAATTAATTAGAATTCTAATTTAGAATTAGATTTTTAATTAAAAATTCTGATTTTTAGTCCAGCAACATAATTTCCAGATTTATGCCAGATTTGATCCATCAACTTTGGAGGCTCATAGATTGAGTTATACTTGGCCAAATGAGGCTCAGGACGACTCATTGGAAAGATAAAATCAAGGAGAACATTTTTGAGGAGATTTCGTAAATAGATTTGGTCATTTATTGGGTCAAAAATCAGGCAGAAGATCAATCTACGAATTCTAAAACAAAATCAATTTTCTGAGTTTTATTTTCTGCATTTTCATTTGTCCAAGCCTCTTTTCATTGCAGATTTGCTCGTCAATGATATCCTTGGCCAATTAAACCATCCCAAGCATCAATAAAAAGCTTACATTTTATTTTCAATTATTTGTTTAATTGTATTTGATTGGATTTGTTTTAAATGTCAGCAATGACATTTTGATTTTATTGTTGCATTTTAATTTATTTTGATTTCTTTTTGCAGGAAAACAATGGAAGAAATATGGAAAAAATGATCTCAGTCAATAAGAATGCTCCAACAATTGGAGATTAGAATTTTTGAGCAAATAAAATTGGATTTAACAAATTTGCCTTCAACAAACTTTCCTCTCAAGAATTCCTTTACATATAGTATAAATAATAGATTGCAGAATGTAATTAGGGGGCTGCTCTCCTCTACAATTCTAGACTTCTAAAAGCACTACTGTAACAGGAATTTAGAGTTGTAGGAGAGAGGAGAGAAAATCTCATATCTGGGGATTATTGAGGATTTTTCCTTTGTATCTTGAATCATGTATGAGGGGCAGAGTTTGCACTATTGTGACTCTAGTTTTGAAGGCAGAAGTTCAAGCAATGTAAAGGACTGTTGGAGACCAAGGTCAGAGAAATGGATGCAATGAATTGATATTTTTAATACTACTGTTTCAAATATCAGTTTCATTTTTATGGTAATAGGAATGTCTCATTTTATTCATGTTTGTGCACTCTTGTCAATATGGGTAATTTGTCTCAATGTTGTTATTATGTATCTCTGTTTTTATGGATTAAATTCTGATTTCTAAGTAACTACTTGCTCATAAATCTATCTTATAAAATTGATTTATTAAATAATAATATGTTATGAACTATTTCTGCATATTATTGTTTAATTATTGGATATATTGATTTGATAATCAATATCATTTTTGTGAACTACTTCATGGAATGTTTTTGGTTTATTATTTCAGTTAAAAGGTCTCAACAGGATTTCTTTTGATATCCATAATATCAGTTAATTGAACTACTTCATTAACTTGATGTTCATTATAAGCAAGACACGTTTAAATCCCAATATTTAATTATCTTGCTCTTAGTTGGGTTAGATCTATATCTGCCTAATTAAGATAGGATTTAGATTAATTTCTTTTGCTTGCATTATAGAATAAGCTTGCGTTTAGAATAATTTCTACATTCTTTTAAGTCCTCTTCTCGAAGAGGCAAAATTTTAGTTGTGGCTTGGTTGAACCCAAATTAGCTTAAGGAACATTCTCTTGCCTGATCAACAAGAAGAAGTGATATGATATCCCTGTCTATTGGTAGTTAAAGATAAATCATAAACCAATAGCGATAGGGAGAAGGTAACTGGACCTAGTTAAACCAGTCGGAGCCACCACACCAAACAGAAAAGGAGTTGCTTTAAGGTCCAGACCAGGTGGTTATCCCCCATTGTTGTTGCAACAATTTTCGAGGCATAAACACCTCCTCACCTTACTCCACATTTTTGGTGCTAAATTGACAATAGTCACTTAGAGGGATGCATTGAATACTTAAGAAGAAAAACATATTCTACCATATGTCACTAATATAAATTTCAAATAGGATCCACATTTGTTCCAACAACACCTGTTGCATTTGATTTCCTTTCCTCCTTGATCATCCATTACTTCTCTCCTCTTGGGTGGTAGTCATGTGGATGTTCAACTCTTTTTCTACTCCACCTCCATTTCCTTCATCTAGTAATGGTCTCACTCCAACCTCACCTACTACCATATCTTAAGATGCAAATATAGTTTGTATGAAAACTATAAAATTGTTGTATTGTAAAAAACATCATATTGGACAGTCCATTAAACATGCATAAGTAGACTCAACAAAGAAATTTTTAATTAAAACAATAGGACATGCTATAACCTTCTGTGAAAATGTCATGGTTATGCTATAACCAAAAGTTAGCTATCACAATAGGCATACTATAGATAACACAACAAGGTTTATCTTTTTCCCTTCATAAGCCTCTTTGTTCCTTTGTCATCTCTTAATGTATCCAAATATGCCAAAAATAAGATTATCCATTATTTAAATTTGAATATTTGAAAGAGATCAATTGAGAAATATGCTTTAGAGTCCTTTAATATCTATTATGTTAAACAAAAATAAAAAGATCACACAACAGAAAAACATATTGATATTTATTTTACATTTTTGGATTTAAAGACTTTGGGAGCATGTCTCATAAGGTGTGGAGCTTATAAAATTACTAGATGATATCAAGGGAAAAACAATTTCCACCATAGTGTAAGGTTTAGAAGTTGAAGCCAACATATTACATAAAAAAAAATGGTATTTGTTTCCATGAATGGTACTTCTTTTATGGTTGTTAATCAAACAAGATTTATCATTTTATTAAAAAAAACTTTTGCCAAATTCAATAAGTGTTCATTGCATTGCTCATCAAGAAGACTTGGTAGCACTAAATGCTTTGAAAGGCATTAATGCTTAGTTATTGTTCATTACAAATTAGCAAGTAATGTAGATTAGGGTTCAATACTAAAATAAAAATAATAACAACTTGTTGCACTACCAAAATCATGGAGCTTTGACACTTTAATATCTTCAAATTCTTGGACTTAGATGGTTATTTTGGGGAATTGTGGAAAAATTTGTAGATTATGTATTTTTTTTTGAAATTGAAACAAATTAATAACTTGGAAATCAAAGTTAAATTTTGTAATAAATTATGTAACCTTCAAACCTAACAAAATGAACGTTCAAATCAATTTTTTTGAAATAGCATAAAATACAATTTTATACATTTAAGATTACACATATAGGCTTTATTAATGCATCAATTTTTAAAACACAACCTCCAAACTTAGGCTAGATTCTAGTTCATAATGACATTCCCATTGGAGATGCATAAAAGGAAATAGTTATGCTTGTATTCTCAAACATATTATCATAATTTGTAATTTTACAGGCGTGTTACATGTGTGTTATATATTGTGATCGTGAGTTAAAATTGTGAGTTTCTAGATTACTATCTTTAGCTAGTCAAATCCACTTTCTTCGAGCATGAATAAGCCTAATGGTTAAGAGCATGTGTTTGCTCCTAAGAGGTTACAAGTTCAAAAACTAGAAGGGGTTAGAGTAGGTATGCCTTCGTAGACATAATAATCAAATCGTTGCGTGGAGGTGGCTCTCTTGTCCCACAAACAAGGGGGTCTCATACACCAATTTGGTGTCTGGCTTGGCTATGACCTTAAATTGGATAATAATAATAATTAGGATATAGATTGTTAGAAAGTCATAATCTATAAGGGTGAAAACATGGAGTTGGGTTACACTTTTTGGCAAGAGAGGGCATGTTTGGGTGGAAAAAATGATTGCTCGATTGAGCCCTTTTTAAGTGCTTGATCGAGCCATTTGAGCACTTAAACAATGTAACCCAATGTTATTTAGGAGCTCGATTTAGCCATGTCATTGCGGCAGCTAAATGAAGGAGATTGGGTTTTGAATTTATTTTTTGGCTCAAGTAAGTTGTATTATATGGAATTGAATTTTAATATGTTATTTATTAATTTATATGTCATTGTACTAATTTACTTCAATTTCTTTTGTGCTTGATAATTAGGTACAACACTGACATGTTGCCTTCAAAAAGGAAGAAATTGGATTGCCATTGAAAAAGATCCAATACAATGCAAATTTATTTAGCAAAGAATTAATGTTCTTCAATTTCTTCCAGATGCAACGAAAGAAATTGGGTTGAATAAAGGGGACTTTAGTGAATCACGTGTGGCGAAAAAGGCAAAGGAACTCCAACCACCATTACATGGAATGATTGGAAAGGCATACATTGGGAGATTCGCAGACATCAAAGATCCATTAGAGGAGGAAAATGAGCAAAATGAAGCAGAAAATATTGTGGAAGAAGACAATGATGAAACTCCAGAGGACAAAGAGTTTGGATTATGTGATATTGTTGATTAAATTTAAGTTATGCTTGGAAATCAAGCTCATTTTTGGAAACTATTAATTAGTTATACTTGTAATGTTTTGAATTTGACATTTTATGAGAAGAATAAGCACTCAATTAAGGTTGTTATGTGTTCAATATTTGTATCATGTGATTTTCGCAATCATTTTTATGTTAATCATTATTTTTTTGAAAAAAGAGTGATTATTATTATTTTTTGACATGAAATTCATAAAAAAAAAACTATTATTTAACCATTTTTAGTTATAATTTTCCTATAAAAATTGTGATTTTGATATGTCATCTCTAGTAAAAAATTACAAAAGATTATCAAAACGTGTAGTTTTTTAGTTATATTTATGTTAAAAATGGTTATTTTTTGTCAATTGTTAAATTTTTTTTTTTTTAGAGAATTATATTCAATTGGATGATAATTAATTAACGATGTATAAATATGTAGAATATCGAAAATTCAAAATATTGACCTTAATTTAAATATGCAAAACAATAGAAACCTCACTAAAAAAAAAAAGAATAAAAAAAAGAAAGAAGATATAATATATATATATATATAAATATAATATATAATATATATATAATTATATGAAGAAGACCACTTCAAAAATTATTAAATTTAGAAAATAATTATTTACATTTCATACATTAAAAAATTTAAAGTCAAAAAATAGGTCTTTTAAAAAAATGGTCTGATGCAGAATTACCACTTTTTAAAATCAGCATGAAAATCATTACCATTCTGAAATGTATTGTACATAAAAAAATGTAAAGTGCCAAAAACTATGCTCTAAAAAAGACATGTATGTTCTGCATCACCCCTTTTTAAAATCGGGTCACTTTTTTGCTATCTCTACAAAATGGGTAACAATATTAGTTCCTGTTTCAAAGTTTACATTGTTATGTGTGGAAATGGACTCATCTGGAGCACTTTCAGACGAAATAATTTTAGAAGCATATGATGAATAATGGGCACAGGCGGTGGACTATGAGCACATACCATTTAGGTGCCGCAAATGCCATGAGCATGGGCATCTATATAGAGACTGCCCAACAAACAACATGAAGAGAAATGTGAAAACCACTGTAGATAAAAATCCTGAGGGTTTTCCCAAGGTTGGGGGCAAAGGGAAAGGCGGAAAGAGGCTGCAAAAGAAGATCAATGAGGAAAGATAACTGAGCCACAATAGCTTTAAGATCCTAAAAGAAGAAGAAGGAAACAAAGAAACAAATCAGGAAATGGAGAACATTATTATTGAGAAGGAAAGGGATGACAACATGGAAGATATCATAGAAACCATTATGGAGATAAATAGGGACCATGAGATGACTCCAAGTGAGGTGGGAACAGAGGACCATGAACTGCAGGAGATTCTAGATAGGGAAAATCTTGATCTAGAGAAATTTCTGGAACAAGGGATGACCAAAGGAGTGGACTGCCTGCCAAAAGAGGAATATGACAGGGTTCAATAGCTCTTCCTATGGAGATCACAATCGAAGGGAACTGGAGCCAAAAGAAATCATGAAAGCCAGGAACATAAAGGGGTCAAAATGATGGAGGAGACACATGCACAATCTCCAAAGAACCCAGGTAGGAAAAGAGGAATAAGAAAATAGAAGGAGTTGCTGAATGAATGTGGGAAACTATTGATTAACTCAGGTAAGATGAAAGAGCTCACTAGTTACTCCTTTACAAACCTTTCTTAATGAAGCTCACAACCTGGAATACTAGAGGCATAGGAAATAGAAGGAAACAAAGAAATCTCAGTAACAAAATAAAGGAAGAAAACCAGATATGGTTTTTATTCAAGAGACAAAATGTTCAATGGATAAGATTAGAGAAATTGTTAATAAATGGCTAATTGAGTATCTAGAGGTTAAAGCAAAAAACTTAGCGGGGGGGATTCTCACGCTGTGGGATCCACAAAAATTTGGAATTCTAGATGTTGAGGCATCTAGGAACTATCTTTCTTTGGTATGTCAACCTTTAGGTGATAAGGAGATATACATGATCACAAATGTCTATGGACCTCAAAAGCAAGAAGACAAACTCAAGCTTCTCACCTCCCTTGAGGATCTAAGAGCGAGACACCCTAATATGCCCTAAATCGTTGCAGGAGATTTCAATATGATAAGATCTCTTACAAAGAAAAAAGGTGGTATCAGACAGCTAGGCAGAGACTCCATGGCCTTCTAGAACTTCATAATGAACATGGGGTTAGTGGACACTGAAACAACAAATGGGACATTCACTTGGAACAACAAGAGGGGAGGGGCTTCACAAGTCGCCTCTAAACTAGATAGATTTATTATCTCAAAGGACCTCTTTCTCTCAGGCCCTGCCATGACAGCTACTATTCTTCCCTTCGGAGGTTTGAATCATTGGCCTGTACAGCTGGAAGCCACTTTATGGGTACACCAAGAAATAGGCCTTTCAGGTTTGAGAATGCCTGGCTCTCTTACCCTGAATTCACCAGTAATATTGACAAATGGTGGAAAGAGGATCTAAGCATTCAAGGCACTAGAATGTTCCTGCTCCAATAGAAACTTAAACATATTAAATCCAAGGTTAAAGGTTGGAACAAAAAGGAATTTGGAAATATCTTCAAAGCCAAAAGAGAAGTTGAGCAGAAACTCTAGGAGATCAATCAGATCAACATCACAGAGGGCTTTATTGAGGAGTGAAAAAGCGATCTGATTCTTTGCAGGAAGAATGGGAAGATCAGTGCTCACAAGAGGATATTTTCTGGAGACAAAAGTCAAGGATACAGTGGATTAGAGAGGGAGAAAGAAACATGAAGTTATTTCATAAATCCACCATGGATCACAAGGCACACAACATAATCACAAAGCTTAAAGACTCTCAAGGAAGATGTTATGAAACCAACTCAAGAAACGATAGAAAAGATAGATCAACGCCTTAGAATTCAGCCTCTTCGAGGGGGCAACCTCCTTTAGATTACATAAATGAACAATTCTTGGATGATACAAATGACAAAA
>APFE031183251.1:48258-68469 GCA_000404065.3 Pinus taeda
GTATTGCAGAGGAGCCTCTGGAGGATAGATCCGGGTTCATCAACCATTTCACTTAGTATATCCCTTTGCCGGTTACTAGAGAATACAACCACAATATTAACAGGCTAATGTCGGAAGAGGAGGTCAGTGAAGTGATCAATGAAATGCAAAATGGAAAAGCTCCAAACCCAGATGGGTTCAATGTAGACTTCTTCAAATCATGTTGGAAAACAGCCAAACAAAATATCCTTGAGGTGGTGGAATACTCAAGAAGATCCAAAAAGGTTCTGAAGGCTTTTAATGCTTTCTTCATAGCTTTGATCCCAAAACAGGAAAAAGCCATGACTCCAGATGGCTTCAAACCGATAGCTTTATGTAATGTGGTGTATAAAATCAATTCCAAGGTGATCACAAATAGACTCAAGCCCCTTTTACCAGCTCTCATCTCAGAGGAGCAAACGGGCTATGTGGAAGGAATAAAAATCCTCAATAATATCATCCAAGCTCATGAGGTGGTACACTCTCTCAAAAGCAAAGAACAAGCTGGTATGATCATTCAATTGGACCTAGCAAAAGCTTACGACAAGCTAAGTTGGTCTTATATAAGGGCAGTTCTAAGAGCCAATGGCTTCGACCAAAATTGGATAAGATGGCTTATGGCACTAGTTACCAAGACTAGTTTCTCCATCCTACTTAATGGCGCGCCTTCAAGATTCTTTACACCCTCCAGAGGTCTCAGATAAGGGGATCTTCTCACCCTTCCTCTTTGTTCTCATGATGGAAGGGCTAGGCAGATCGATTAAAATGGCAAATGCTGAAAGAAGAATCCAGGGCATCAAACTCACCTTCGATGGAACGAAAAATACTCATCAACAATTTGTGGATGACACAATGCTGCAGGGCATATCCATAGTCAGGGAAGCAAGAACGATCAAACATATTTTGAATGACTTTGCTATGGCTGCTGGCACAGAGGTAAGCCTCAACAAATCAAAAGTTTTTTTCTTTAACACTGACATTGCTATTCAAAGAAATATCACCAGAATTATTGGGTTTCAAAGGGACCAGCTACATTCCAAGTATCTGGGCATACCTCTCATAGATAAACCTCTCAGCAAGGAAGTATGGGAGCTAATTATAAATAAGCTTCAGGACAAGATCAGAAAATGGACATTCAGGTCTTTAAATTTGGCGGGGTGCCTTGTGCTCACATAGATTGTCCTACAGGTCATTCCCATGTTCATGTTCTCAACTCTTGCTGCTCCTAACAGAATTAAGGAATAGATCAGGAGCATACAAAGGGACTTTCTATGGGGCAGAGGAGAAGAGAAAAAAAAATGGGCTTTAATAGCCTGGGAAAAGATCTGAAAACTCAAGAGACATGGTGGCTTGGGGCTTCATGATCGTGAAACCATCAGTAGAGTTTCGAGAGCTAATCTCTAGTGGAGGTGGATCAAGGAATCGACAACTCCCTGGGCTAAGCTTTGGAAACAAAAATATGCCAAGAATTGGCAGGAGAAGGATCACATTGGAATTTCAGGGCATAGTAAGGGCTCCCACATTTGGAACCTTGCCTGGGAAAATAAAAGTATTGTTCAGCAACATAGATTCTGGGAAATTCGAGCTGGGAACCTAGCAAGATTTTGGGAGGAAAACTGGTAAGAGGAATCCAACTTGTATAAGGATGAATTAGCAGCTCTCAAGAATGACACACACAACAAAGGTCTACTTATGGTAAAAGACTTCTGGGACTAGGAAAGGAACAATGGAAAATGGAGAACTTGGAAGGATCTAGGCCACAGTGAAGAGAGTCCTCTGAAGGCCCAGGTAGACTCTCTTACCCAGGATCTAGAGCATAGGAGGATTCTGGTATCCTCCTTACCTGACCAACTAAGATGGGGAAAGAACACTGAAGGAAACTTTAACCTCAAAGAAGCTAAACATGTAGTAACAGGATTTAACTATCTAAACTCTGATCAAGTTTGGAAGAATCTTTGGCAGAGCCCCCACTGAATGAAAATAAAGTTATTTATTTGGCTAGTTCATCGAAGGAAAATCTTAACTTGGGAGAACCTCTCAAAAAAAGGCTCCACTGGACCATCCAAATGCTACCTTTGTGGCTCACAAGAGGAGACGATGGATCACCTTCTCAACCTCTGCCCTTTCACGTCCATCGTGTGGGAATGGGTGGCCTCAATATTTAGGCACACTGATAGGGACAGACTCAACATCTCCAACACTTTGAAGAATTGGAGGAAAAACTTCTCAGGGAATGAAATCATTAATAAAGCATGGACTTTGGTTCCAGGCTTTGTCATCTGGTATGTTTGGAAAGAGCGCAATAGTTGGATCTTCAAGAACAAAGCAAGCAAGCCCCAACACATAATTGACCAAATTTTACGGCAGCTCAAAGACACAATCAAAATCTTGTTGAGGACACTTCCTAAAGGCCCTCCTCTGCCCCCACATGGGAGTATTCTACTACATTTAGGTCTCCAGTCTATAATCCCACAAGGCATAATAAAGGGTGTGAGCCAAATAAATGCAGATATAAATATTTGGAAGCCTCCTCCAGATGGTTTCTTAAAGGTCAATATAGACGGAGCATCTAAGTGCAACCTAGGGTTAGCTGGTTTTGGGGGTGTTATAAGAGATGAACAGGGTCAAATAAAGAAGATCTTTCATGGCCACTTGGGGAAGGCCACTAATAACATGACAGAACTCATGGCCCTAGAGCAATTCTTTGAAATATTGGTGGATTCAAATTCACATAATTTCATCATTGAAGCAGATTCAAAATTGATTATTAGAGCGGCCAAGAAAATATGCAATGGTACATCACTGGATAAAGTGTCGAAACACTAGAGGCTATCATAGGTCTTTCACCGAATCTACACCCACCTGCAAACCTTAAAAACTATAAGCTTTGTCCATGTGAAAAGAAAAGCTAACATGTTAGCTAATATTTTGGTGAATGAAGGAGTGATTAATAAGGAAGGAACACTTGGCACGTTAGGGAGTTGTTACCCCCTGGAAAACTGTTAGAGGACTGTCTCTGTCAGGCTGACAAAGATAGGGAGCAATGAATTGACTGGATGGATCGAAGAGGATCAAGAGATAGGCGAGAGGCTAGGGAAGCCTAAACTGTTTGCCTGTTGTTTGGCAGCAGTCCGAAGATTGTATTGGCATTAGTATTCCATTGGATTCGAGTGGAAGGTTAAGATCATAGAGAAAGACCAAGGATGCAGTGGCGTGAGGACCGATTCTGGAAGTGTTGCAGGTTTAATCGACCATCAATCACTGTGTGGATCAATGGCAACACATTGTTTAACGAAATATTGTTATATATGAGTGCCTGTGTGTTAAACGGAGTATGGTAGAGAAACTGGGGTTGAAGCTTAAATCCATCGATAAGCAAAAGATCAACAATGTAGGGAGGAAGGACTAAGAACCGTCCAATGGGTGAGATCGATGGTCATCGCTTTGCAGAAGAGTGCACAAGTTAATTCACGAGGAAATGATTTCTTGAACCACAAGTGGTATTTCGGATGGGGTCTAAGTGGTAACTGGTATTTTGAGGAAGGCCTCTGATTCCACTCTTCAAGCGACATGTAGCAGTGAGGAGGAGAGAGGAAACTGCTTTTCGAGCGGTTAATCCTCGTGCTACTTGTCCACCCGAAATTAGCGTGGACCGTTGGCTCCACGAAGGGTAGATCAACGGTGGAGGTTTTGTCATGCAAGTGGTTGTTCGACGTTTGGAGGAAGGAGGAGGAGTTGGAATTGCGATTCACCGATAGGCGATTAAGAGATTCGACGATAGCCATTGGATCGTTGAAAGAGCTGGAGGGAAAATTTCAGGCCGATCGGAGATTAGTGTTCGGTGAGCGCAGTGGGAGGGTGTTGGACCGGAAGTGAGGACCTGCCGTTTTTTATGGTCGTGGATGTAATATTTTTGAAGTCCGACCTTATGGATTGTGGGACGGGTTTTTGTTTATTTCCTGTGTAATCCATATTTTTCGATAGTGTGAATGATTATGAGTTTTAAAGGTTTAAAGCCAATAACGCTTCCAATAGGTTATGTGGACCATTTTTTGGTAAACAAAAGGAATTTTGGTTTACCCTGTAACAAATGTAATGTACTTGTTCGGTTAATAGAAAGCTCCATTCTTACTTGACCAATCTTTCTTCTTCTTCTTCTTCTTCTTCTTTTTTCAAAAGACGGATGTTTTAATGCAGAGAGTATCAAAAACTCCAAAATCACATATAAATTAATTTGTTTTATAAAGTTGTTCATTCATCATAACTGATGTGTTTCTTATTGAGTGACTTCAATACATTATATAAAAAGGAAATTATATTTAATAAATTGTTTTTAATATGATAAACTTAAAACAAAAATAAATTAATATAAATTAAATGGTAATTAATTTTTTAAATAATATTAACTCCATGGCTGAAAATTGTTGGAATTTTAAGGATTTTCATAAAGGTGATATTTTATCTTTAATGTCATCCTTGGAATTTTAAGGCGTTTCAGAGACATGATATTTTATCTTTAATACCATTCCTAAAAATCGTTGGAGTTTTAAGACTTTTGATATTTTTATATTTAATGTAATGTCTATCATTGGAATTTTAAGGTTTTTCAGAGTCATGATATTTTATCTTTAATGTCATTATTAAAAGATGTTGACAATTAACTCAAAAAAAAAAAAATTCCAAGATCAACACTTTTCGTTTTCAAGGTGTTTTTTGCACAAAAAAATGGCTTTTACTTCCATTGTTAAAAAATGTTGAAAATTTCCCAAAAAAAAATAGAGATTATTCAAACAGCAACACTTTTCGTTTTCAAGTTGTTTTTTTGTTAGAGTTCTCGTTTTGAGATAATAATTCTCATTTGATCGGTAACTTTCTTCTACTCAAAATAAAAAATAGTAGCAACATATACAAGCACTCTAATAGGAGCTAACTTGGTAACAAGAGAAAAAATATCACCAAAATCAATTCTCGGCACCTAGGAATAACTTAAGAAAAGTCTTTCGGTAGAAATCACATAAGAGAATTTTTTTGCTGTTACCTATTAATATTTTTAATAAATTAATAAACTAATATCATTATTTAAATATTATTTTTCAATATAGTCGTTACTTAATAATATTTATTTTTAATATATTACTAAATTGATATCATAATTTAAATATTATTGTTCAAATATACTCATTACTTGAAATTATGTCTCTACATTGCTCTCTATTTAAGCCTTTGCCATGGTTTGTCTCTTTATCTGCTCCAGATGATGAACCACACTTTTTGGTTTGAAATGCATTGGCCAAAAATTTCTCTTATGTGATTTCTATTGAAAAACTTTGCTTAATTCATTATGGATCACAGAAGCCCGAATACAGAAAAACCTAGGAATAACCTTTCGCTACTAACTAAGCTTTGTATTTCTCCACTTTTCCTTCCGATTCATATTATTATTAAACACCTATTTGTTGCAAATTGATTTCCTTCCAAAAGACAACTCCACCAAATCCCAAGCCTCATTTTTGTCCAAAGTTGCAATTTCTTCAACCATGGCCTTCTTCTAGAGTTTGTCATCCTCTAAATCCACACCTCCTTGACAATTCTAGGATCATCATTAGTAATATATAAAGCAAATTTTGAATGGAAATCAAATGGTCTATGCCTCTTTGGTTTCCTTCTTTCCCAAATTGATCTGCTCAAAACTAGAGTGTGTGGTTCTTCTTCTTCTAATTCTTGTTCTTCTACGAAGTCTAAATCTTCTTCCTTAAGATAAAAATCTATTTTCTTTGGTTGCTTTTCCCTTGGTAGGACTTCCTGTTTCATCACATCCTTCACTTCTCTAAATAGCACAACACGACTATACACAACCTTCTTAGTTTTTGGGTTCCAAATCTTGAAATATTTTAAACCATATCTATATCTAATAAAGATGCACCTTTCAGATTTAATATCCAACTTGGTTCTTTTCTCCTTTGGAATGTGTAGATATGCATCATAGCCAAAATCCAAATACCTTGAGATGTGAGAGAGATGGCTTCTTGCCAATCTATACCTCACGTGGAGTCTTGTCCTCCAACGTTGATGAAGATCATTTAATAAACATGCAGTATCCACTGCCTCTACCTAGATGATTTAATAAACATGTAGTATCCACTGCCTCTACTTAGAATTCTCGTCCTAACCCAACATCATTGAGCATGCTTCTTTCCTTTTCCATCAGTGTCATGTTCATTATTTCTGTGACTACATTTTACTAAGGTATGTATGGAGTAGTCTTTTATCATGTTATACGACACTTCTTACAAAACTCTTCAAATTCCTTCTTGCAAAACTCTCCACCACTATTTTTCTCAACACTTTAATCTTCTTCTATTTGATTTTTCACTAGAGCCTTAAATTACTTAAATCAGTCAAAGACTTCAAATTTCTTCTTGAGGAAATATATCCATGTACTCCTCGAGAATTCATTTATAAACGAGATATAGTACACATATTTACCCAATGATGGAACCAACACAGGTCCAAAAACATCAATGTGCACAAGCTCTAATATTCCTTCTGCCCCCTTAGCATCAGAGGAAAAACTCACCCAATTTCACTTCCCGTATACATAATGTTCACATAAATAAAAATCCATAGAGAAATTAAACATACCTTCTACCATACCATTACCTTGTAATATCCGAATGTCGTTCTCTCCAATATTTCCGAGCCTTTGATGCCACAACATAATATTTTCTTTAGAGACTACAAGATTTTTTGCTCCACTTTCAAGAACGACAGAACTGTTGCACCCATTAGTAACAATAATGTCCAAAAGCCTGTACAAAGTTCCAATTCGAACTCCCCTTGTCAATATCAATTCTTCTCAAATCATCTTACATGTATCTTTCTCGAACACTGTATTTACACCTGCATCATCCATCTTGCTCACATAAATTAGATTTTTGGCCAATCCTAAAATGCGCAGAACACCAGATAGTGTTCTAATCATTCATCAACTCTAGCTTGAATTTTCTTCGTCCTATGATTTTTCTCTTCTTATCATCCCCTAAGAAGACATCACCACCATCATAGTTATCATATTCGCAGAACCAATCCCTATGAGAATTCATATGAAAGGATACACCTGAGTCAATCAACCATGCCTCATGATCTATGTGTGTACTCGAAGAAGCCAAGTACACATCCTCGCCTTCAACTAAGGTGGTTTTCACCTCTCTAGAAGGAGCATCATCAAATCCCTTTCCTTTATCAAGAGTTTTAGATCTATACTATTTCTTGTAGTGCTATTATTTTTTCACATTTCATGTATATCTTTACAAATTTTCTTGGATATTTAGATCTCCCTCTAGATTTAAATCTCCCAATTGAGGATTTATTCTTATTTTTGTTCGAAGAGAATCCTCTTACAAAAAAGGCATATTTGTTCTTTTTCTCTATTTTTTTTCATCTCATATCCTCTGACAACAAGGATGACGTTATTTCATCAAATTTTAAGGTAGTTGTATACACTTATCTTCTTCTGAAATTTTAATATCAACAAATAATAATTGTCTTACCATAGTATTGAAGGCGTTTAGATGCTCTATCACTAAGTCTTCATCCCTCATCCTCAAGGTATACAACTTCTTCCACATGCACAATTTATTTACTAGGGACTTAGATTGATACAAAGTCCCTAACTTGTCTTACAAAGCTTTCATTGTAGTTTTTCCTGAAACATTTAATAATACTGAATCTGAGATACACAATTAGATTGTGCTCTTTGCCTTCAAATCAAACTTGGTCTAGTCCTTTGTTGACATTGCCATTGTTTTAGTACTTGGATCCACCGCAATCCATTTATCTTTATCTACCAAAAGATCTTACATCTTGAGCTTCCACATCTCAAAAATTTTTCCATTGAATTTCTTGATCTCTATCTTTCCATTGTTCGTCATTTCCTTTCACCACAAGATTCAATCTCGCAAATCTCCCACTGTAACAAGGTCTACCAAAGGCATAAGCAAAACCCCTTAGTTGCAAAGGTGTCCCCTTGAAGCCAAAAATGCTCTTATACCAAATGAAGGTTTTAACCCTATAAAAAAATTACCTACAAATGAA
Source organism: Pinus taeda (assembly GCA_000404065.3). Taxonomy (NCBI): domain Eukaryota; kingdom Viridiplantae; phylum Streptophyta; class Pinopsida; order Pinales; family Pinaceae; genus Pinus; species Pinus taeda. Next base: position 56,371 of record APFE031183251.1, read on the forward strand.
TTAAAAAAATAAATAGAAAAACATACAATTGCGAGAATAGAAAATATACACAAATAATTTTCTCTTGGAATCCAAAACCTGGAAAACCACATTGTTTTTTCATTGTATTTGTTTCAATGTTACAATACATTGTATACATGATAAAGTGTTCATAAACCCTCAACCATTAACCTTGGATTAGAACATAACCATAGTTTTCTTGATTGGATCTACAAAATACCGTGGGTATAATCATCATGCATAAAACTATGTGAAAAACCATGGGTGGGTCCATCCATTTTTTTTCGGGGCGTTGCCCCAAACCACCCAGCAGGGGGGACTTTTGCCCCCCGCCCCCCCGTCCCCCTTGTTGCGCCTAGTACAACATAAAAACCCCTGTAGCTAGTCATGCAAAGAATACAACCCATACCCAAAAGGATTTTCATGCCTTCAAAAAAGTTCACAATTAAATCTCGATCATCATGCTTCTTCCATAATCAAGCTTGGATTCATAAGGACCCCAAAAACTATACAAACCAAAAATTAAATTAAAATTTTGACAAAATAGTACAAACCAGTGTCTGTGTTTTACAAATTGTCAGATTCAATCAAGCATTCTATAGAATGGTCATCATCAATTGATTAAATGTTCGACATTTTGGCTTTCCTTTGGTGCAAAAAAAAATTAAAATAATAATCCTATTGTCGATCTTAAACCCTCAACCTCATAGGGGCTAGGCTATCACCAAACCAACTATGCTACTATATTCCTTGGTTGGGTATCGGAGCACTTCAACTTAAATCATCGGTGACCAAGCATAGAGGTTTCGAGCCCTTTCAAACATAGCTATGACCCATCATGAAGGTTCCAAACCACATCAAATAGAGTTGTGACCAATCACAAAGGTTCCAAGCCACATCAAACCATCCATGTTAAGCAGATCTACAACCAATCATGAAGGTTTCAAGTCACGTCAAACCATCCTTGTCAAACAAAGTTATGACCAATCACAGAGGTTTCACTCCATGTCAAAGAGAATTATGACCAATCATATAGGTTCTAGGCCACGTCAAACCATCCACATCATCCAGAGCTATATCCAATCATGGAGGTTCCAAGCCACATCAAATCACACATGTCAAACATATCTACAACCAATCATAGAGGTTTCAAGCTATGTCAAACCATCCATATCAAATAGAGCTACGACCAATCACAAAGATTCCAAGCCACATCAAACCATCCATGTCAAACATAGCTACGACCAAGCAAAGAGGTTTCAAGCCACGTCAAAAAGAGGTAGGAATAATTATGGAGGTTCAAAGCCACGTCAAATATAGTTGTGGCCACTCGAGTTTTCAAGCCACGTCAATAGAGGTATGACCAACTATCCAAGAGAAATCACAGAGCTACCACAGATCCAAGTAATGTCACAGGGTTTCGACCCTTAAAGCTTCCAAACAGTATTGCCTTAGGCTAGCCACTAAGGTCGTGCTCTCCTGTTGTTCATCATGGTCTACTCACCTCACAAAATCCATGCCTTAGCTTGAGCTCCCGATCGGGTATATATATGTTTATGTGTGGACCCTAAACATGTGAGCATTGACCTAGGGGTCGACCTTCATGCTAGAACACCTGGGGGTTTTGACCCATATGACCAATGTCCTCGATGAAACAAAATGGTTTTATCCCTTTCTACCCATGTGACTGTGACATAAAACCTAGGGCTAAGGTCATTTTCCATCCTCTTGTTGGCGTCATGTGTCACTAAGATTCATGCTCATTAACCCACCAAAAATGCCATCTTGGCGTACCACATGGCATCATGATCAGGTGCCACATCATCATCACGACCATGTGGCCTTATCATAACTTTCCACATATCTTAAATTACCACTCTGATCTACCACCTATTCAACTAATGGATACCAACCATGTGTCATGCTTTCATAGGTTTGATGGGGGAGGTTAAATTACCAACATCTTCACATACCATCCACCTTACATGCTTTTTCTTGTTGTCAGATAAGTCGAAAGGTGCACTTGGTTTAACAATATTAAATAGTGTGCATGTTTATGTGACCTCTGCCATAAATTACACCAGAAAACCATAGATCCACCCATAAGATGCTTGTTGTTTAAAAAATTTGGTGATTTAAGCCTTCATTACAACTACCAACTTTAAATGATCATAGCTTCTCATCTGGGAGGAGTTTTTCCAAGTGTGATATGTTGCCAATATTTGTGACAAAAACTCAATGAAATTGAAACCTCTTTGACTTTACTTGATGAGGCCATGCAAGCGATCATGTTAACATACTGCTTCCGTTGATTCATGGATGACGTTGTTGCTTCCTTAGGACAACACTATGTGCAACATAATAATATAACAAGCACGACATAGTAGCTAGTCCCTATTGGTTAATTTTTGGAATAAAACAAAGGCTTCAGACAAAATGCATTGATTCACCGATTTTAAAATTGTTGGCAGCCATTCACAAAGTGTTAAATCATGAGAGGAGAAAAATATGTGATTTAACTAGTGTTTACCCATGCATTGTCATTCTGAAGGGGTTATGAGATATTACATTAATTATTTAGAAGATCATCACAACCATTTGAACAACCAACAAAACTTGAGTTATTAAGTACCTTGACACCTTGGTTTTGAATGTTTTGAGAGTTGTTTTTTGGGATCTAGAAGGCAAGTGAAACTCACCACCAGTGAATCTGTCATGAATTTTATTCGTGAGTACTCTCACTTAGTGTTTCTTAAGATGATAAGTTTCAGTTTTTCCTAAGTTGGCGAGTTTGACTCATGAACGCAATGGAAAAGTCAGTGGGCCTCTTTATATAGCCCAAAAAATAATTTGCATTGGATGATTTCTTTCCAAGCCTCAATCAAACTCTAACTCTCTAGTTTGGGAAAGTTTACGGCGGAGCCAAATTTTGTAACATTTAGATGTACTAAAAACAAATAACACGAAGCTTGAAATGTGCATGGAGTATGTGATAAAATGCAATTAACATACAAAGAACAACCATGAACCTATTTTCCTCTTGTTTTCCTGTATTTATAAGTCAAATTTGACGAAACAAAAAGGTTCTGATACCTTTGCAATTGAAATTCAATTCATTATTAAAAGGTATTAATGATTTTCTTTACATTTGACTTGCTTTCATTATAACCATACAATGAGTGTAGTATTACTACCTTTTCAATGTAGCTTTTGCATTCCCATCAAGACAGATCAAGTTCAAGAAATTGTATGATATTGGAGGAGCATAATGAGCAACCATTCTAACAACAAACCGAAAAAATCAAATTAATAAAATCTAGTACAACATGCATAATTGTACAACAGGCCTTTTGTAGAGTTGTCGATGTACTAAAGGGTGAAATTTTAGAGTTGATTGATCTTCTAAATGGTATGTTAAAATTGTTCCTAGGGTGATATGTTCTTGTTTGATAGTAATGCGTCCAAATTTGAGGAGGACTTTGAAATGCAATCAACCCAATTTGGGAAAACAAACTTCAAAAGGCAATGCTCACTCTATCATTATCAACACTTATAGAGATATACAGATTATCATGTCATATAGGCCATTAACAGTTTGCTTTGTAGGAAAATAAGAGTCTCAGCTAAAACTTGCAAAACAATGATAAGAGGTTCACAATGCCAATTTGAACTCTAATGCATGTTTATATTTTGATAAGTTGAAATACATGTGTTTTTAATTACCATAAAAGCTACTTGATTTGCTTTTATGATCTCTATCTTATTTCCTATCACGATCTTTAAAAAGGATAACACCGTAAAGGTGATGAAGCAAACTTTGCAAAAAAGGAAAGTTTAGCATATGGTTTCCAGAGGGAAATAAGAGTAGAAGCAATGTTACAAATATCAGTTAGGGGAAGATATTGCAGAGGTAAATAAGCCCAGAAGCGATGTTGCAAATATCGTTTAGGGGGAGATATTGCAGAGGATCTGGAAAAAAAATACATTTTGGAAGTATGAAAGAAAATATTGGAAAATACTAGAAAAAACTTAGGACCTAAAAAAAATCAAAAAAATTGATAACCGGAAAAACTTAGAAAATTTTGGCAATTTAATGACATATCAAAATAGTAGCATTTAGGTATATAATTCTCAAAACCTGTTTAATGATCAAGCAATGATCATGAAATGTCATTCTCTTAAGGAACATGGAGCTTTAGGCATTCAATTGCTAGATTTAAATTGCATTTTCACATAATAATCCTAGTTTGCAAAACTTGGGGAAAATAATAAGAAAATGGATAAATATGCCACTCAGCTTCAATGAAAAACTATGAAAACCAGTTGACATCGGTAGTAAAATAAGTTGCAAGATAGCTTTCTACATGCAACAATGAATTTTGTTGTGGATTACAAACAATAGAAGATGTCAAGCACTTGCAGCTTCTACTTATTTACTAGAAAACAAATTTGCAAGACTGGTAAGCAACATCAAGCATAAATTACTATTAAAATAAATCCATTACCTACAATAGCCCTTTGGCATAACAACACATCAATAATATTACAACTCATAATTATTTCCCATTTGCAGAAGTCACATGTAGCATTTTAGTATAAATAAACTTTGAAACAAACCATTATTACATGTCCTATGCAATATCATAATATCAAAATTCTTAGAGGTGACAATTTTCAAAACGCATATGCAAAAAATAGGTACAAATATTGTTAGAGTAATATCACTATCCAAAAAAAATCCTTCTAATGGATATGATGAAACTTTGGAAACATAGGAGAGATTATTTTGAAGTATAAATGTTTTCATATATGAGCATAGTAACAAACATAGCATTTGTATTCTTTATCAAGTCTGAAACAAAAAATTTGGAACTGTTCATTTTCATATTCAATCTCCTTTCAACAACAACGCTCAAGATTTGTGATAGTCTGACAACGTAGACATAATAACAATATTCTTTATGAAGTTTAGACAACTATGCAAAAGGAAAAATGATACAAAATGCTTATTATGGTTGCATAAATAGGAAACTAAAGAATTTTGTTATATGACTAAAAACTGAAGGTTAAAGAATCTGGATGATACCTAAGAAGAGAATATAAAGATGCTAGTTGAATCTTTCGCTGGGTTTGTTTTGTTTGTTGTTGCTCTCAACATCCTGAATCTCATTGTTGCCATTCAAAGTGAAAAGACCATGAATTTGAAGATTGTGTAACATATAAATTGTTGATGTGTTTTTTTAATAAATATTCTTGGTAAGACATTTAAGGTAATGTAGGTAGTTGTTGCTTTAGAACTAGTCTATTTATAAGGAAACATCATAGGGTATTGTTATTAGAAGTTCTTATAATGCAGTTGACACAATTTAGATATAGAAAAGGAGATTTTTGTTTGAACTTAACACAAAAGATTGACATATCTTCTATCATCGTAGATGGTAATATTAGGCAACTGCAAAGTGCACAAACAAGTTCATATAGTGTAGAGTATGTAATTGCAATTGCAAGTGTTCCTTGCACATGTTAGAAAGAAGACTAGTGAGTGGATGTATAATGAAAAATAAGTAATTGTAGAGACAATTGAACATGTAAGATAAATGGATTATTAGATATGTACTTACCTAGATTTGTTTGTCAATTATTTCCTTGAGATCTTGTTGTTTCTCAATGTTCAAATGTGTGATGAATGTGGATTGTGTTGTACAAAATGTTTTTTCCTTGAGCTCTTTTCTTCTTGTAATGTTTTGAAGAGCGTAACTAGCATATCACCATTTTGCAATTTATGTTCATTTCATTGTAAAAAAGCACAAAATTTCAAATAGTTGTAGTTGTGACATAAAAAACCAAAATGTTATTGTTGTCATTGCATATAGGTAATAAATTGAAATTCATAAGATTCATGGGTGAATGATGCAAGGGTGAGCATGTTACCGTTGTCTTATCATCTTTAGAATTTCCATATTAAATTTGCAATGTATATTACAAACCAACTTTTTGAGTTGTTGTTACAATTCCTGCGACTGTTCCTATTGGGAATGTTTCTATGTTTTCTCCCAATTTCTTTATTGTTGCATTGGGAACAAATTTGTACTCTATACATACTGGAGGGATTTTTTTTTGTAGTACTTGTATTATCTAACAACATAATATGGTCTCAATTTCCATGGTCATAGTTTGTTTTTGGTAGAATCTAGAAATTTGTCACTGTAATGCCTTTTCCTAACAAGATCTTTTGATTTTGTTTTTAGATTAGCTCACTTGGAAGAACCAATGTGAATGGAATTAATCCATGTTAATCGGTCAAATATGCACATAGTATTTGACGAGTTTTTTGTGCTTTGTCAAGGAATGTGCTATAGACAACCATGACATCACCATGGAACAATTTTCGAGTTTTGCGGATATCCAATTCTTCAATTGATATTGGAATGGTTAATGATGCATTTGGGTTGTGTACAAATAGTGGGCATGTCAAACAAAGTGAATTCAATTACAGGGAAACAATGTGGATGTGTATATTCCACATATGATAGATGTGACAAGCTATGGTATAGATTGACTTGCCTTGTTGCTTCTTTTTGTAATGGTTTTTCTAGTTTTGATGTTGCTTTGTTTTGTTGCTCAGGGCTGCAAAGAATTTGTTGCATTGCAAATGATAATGAGCAAAAAATACAATTAGCTACAATGGAAACATGGAAACCAATTTCATATTTGCATGGTAAATAGATATGTTCAATTGGGAATAGAGCAGTCGTTTTTTATTATGTTATTAACAATATATGTATATATATGGAAATAACGAACCAAAGAGATGTAGAAACAATATTTGTAGGTACTTGCCTTTTGCGTTTTTGCTAGTTGCAGCTTTGATCCATTTTTCTTCTATAACACAAAGGAAAGCATTAAAAGCTTATTTGGATATGAATGAAAAGGATGCTTGCAAAAAAGATTAATAAATACTTAACTTTCAATGGCAACAAAAAGGAAAACATTGTTAATTGCAAATATGGGAATAGTTCGATATGTTTTATGATTCATTTGCATTTATATGGTTCATTATAAGCAATTAAAAGCTTATTTGGATATGAATGAAAAGGATGCTTGCAAAAAAGATTAATAAATACTTAACTTTCAATGGCAACAAAAAGGAAAATGTTGTTAGTTGCAAATATGGGAATAGTTCGATATGTTTTATGATTCATTTGAATTTATATGGTTCATTATGAGACAAATTGTGTCATGATTTGACCAATATGTGTCTAGTTTGAAAATCTTGTAGTTGCGTGTTATGTTAGACTATACGTGATCTATGAGCGATGTGGGTGCATAGGTATTTGTATCTAGAAGGAAATGGAGGTTATGACTATGCATATAATCTTTTATTATCTTTGTTTTATTGTTACTTTGATGCATGTTAACATTGAAATCTCTTATGATGAGTATTGGTTTAGTAAAAGATATATTGCAAAGTATTTTTTCAAGAATATCTAGTATATTTGGAAATGTGGCATAAGGTGCTACATAAACATTAACAATTGCAATATGCATTTCATGGAGAATAATGTTTGCCATTAAGGCTTCTACACTGTGTTCTTGAAACTTTATAAATTCAATAATTCTTATGTGATTTTTGAAACATATGTGTAATCCATATTTGTTGTAGCTTGATATGCAATTGAAGGTTTTGAACTTTTGTTGCAACATATCTTGTTTCAAATGTGTCTCATGTAAAAACAAAATGTCAGCCTCCATTAGATCATAGTCATTGAGCACATAATTGATATAGGTTTCTAGGTTGTGAGTGTTTAGAGAGAGAATTGATATGCATGAGTGTCTATGCGGTGATTGATAATTATAATCTAGTTCCCATTCTGCTTAATGTTGTAGACTGTCCATTTTAGTTCCTATTTTCTGCTTATCTTTGAAGTTTTATTTCTTTGGAGGTTTTAACAAGTACAAGGATTGCATGTTCCTTACACGAGACAAATATGTATATATTAATTTATGAGTCTATATTCCAGTAGGATCAAATGCAAGGTTGTATAGTGTAAGACATTTCTATCTATGGATTGTGCGTGCACATGCCAATTGAATAAACAATTGTTTTCATATTTTGGTATGGCCTATTTTTGTATGTAAGGTTTTATTATTATGTAGTTTCTGAATAAATCTGGGTGCCAAAACCGACTCATCCAACAGAGAATAATCTCGACAGGAGTACCTTTCTACTCAGAAGCAGATATTCTGGCTGAAACCTTGGATGGACACTCCGACAGCTCCCAGCTCCAATCTGCCCCACGAAAACCCCAACGTATGCCTCTAGGGACGACATCAGCCCTTCCTGGCCCTTCGTCAACCCAATAACCCCTGATTCAACCTCTGGAGGCAGTGCATCAGCCTTTAGAGCCTCTACGTCACCCACGCTAGCTCTCTGAGGCACTGCACAACTCTTGGTTGCCTCTGCGTGGGCACTAACTGACTCTGCGTGGCCTCTAGCTGGCCATGCGTCCCTCTCTCCCGGCTTCTACACTAATTCTCCTAGTACCCTCTCTGCCTCTCTTCTTCTGTATTCACCATCCCTCGTTGCTGATCACCAATTCTATCTCTCTTAGCAAAACCCCGCTCTAGAGAATAGAATGATTGATCACTCTGGTGTGTTCTCCAAGTGACCTTCAAGCCTCCTTATATACTTTTCTCGTTGATAATTCAACGACCGAGATTAAGTCCCTAATCAACAACTAAGATTAACACTGGCTTGATCCATGACTTTTGGACCCTTCTAACACAGTTTTATATTAATACACATTAATATTTTATATTCCCTAAGTTTAGATTTAGGGATTCCATCAAAAATATTACTTATTTTTATATGCCCAAATTGCTTAGAATCTACCCAAACCATTTCTGGGTATTGGATATCTCATGTGCTTTAGCCTCTCTACTAATTTTCATGGCTAGATCACATCCCATGCTACCTTAAATCAACACTCCCTCTTAGCGAGGACTGTGCTTAATAATACTCCTCACTGAGCATCACCCTGATCATCCAGCACTAGTCCCTGTGTTGATGTTAGGCATTCTGCCCAACATCCTCTACATTGGTGCATCATGTAATGCTACCCATGGCCCTGCCACTGCCACTGTTGCCTCTATACGATAACTCCCTCTACATCTGTGCTGCTTCCCACGGCCTTGCCACCGCCATTGCTGCATTTTCACTACAACCCCTCTCATCATGCTACATCGTGTTTCCCATAGCACTTCCACTGCTAACTGCTGCATTGCAACTCATTTACTGAGAAGTAAGTAACTGATCTCCCAACTCTGAGATCTCCGTCAAGCTAGAAATGCTCCCGATGCTGAAGCTCCCTCTGTCACTGACAGGTACTTTCTCTCTAACCTCTACACTGCTGCAACTATTCCATGCATCTCACACCATTGCACACCTCTCTATTCCACCTTACACTGGTTCAACACTCATGTGCTTCTCGCACTACTGCCTCACATTGTCTCGGGAATCCTGCATTGTAGCTCCCTTTGTCACTCCATCCGCATCAGTCTCTACTGACATCCGCCAATACTGCTACTCCTCTCTGGGGCTCTCGTCGCAAGGTCTAATCCAAGAGGCTGGGTACCTCAAGGATCCTGCCCCTCATCGCCTATAGTCTATCTGACTACAGCTAGATGTCTCTCCACTTTCGCTCAAGTGGTGTGTGCGCACTCATGGCACAATCATCGTTTGTCTCCACTTCCTTCTCTTCCCTTGCTGGCGCAGCCTTGGTCTCGAAGGCCTCTCCCTTGCTCTACTTCCTTGGACCCTGGGTCACATAATGACCTAGTTCCCCACAATGGAAGCATTTGACCTTGGAGAGGTCCTTCTTCTTCCGTTTCTCCTACTTTCCCTCAGATGCTAGGGCAGCATCCACCTCCTCCTCCTTCTTGATTCTGATCCCCTTGCCACTGCTTCCTGCCTTGCTCAACCTTCTGATCTCTTCTTGGCGAAGAGCTGCCCACATTTCCTCCCAATTTGGAAGGGTCGCCCTACACAGTATGATCTGGATAAACACCTCTCAGTCTTCAAAGACTACGTTCAGGGCTGTTCCCACCATCAATTCTTGATTCGACGTCGCCCCTATGGAAGTTAGTTGTGTTGGGTGTGGAGCCTGATTATCTTTTGTATTTAAAGGTTTCAGCCGGATGTATACCGCAGGAAGAGTGTGCACCCCTCCATGCGGGGAGGACTTGTCCCCCCCATGGGGTCCGGGGGGGCTAATCCCCCCCGGCGGGGGGGTCCAGGGGCCAGCAGTCCCTTGGCAGGGGTTAGGGGGCAACGCCCCGAAGTTAAAAATAGATGTAAAATTGCCTTGTAAAAGTCTAGTAGTTTCTAGTCAATGTGGGTTGTTCATTAGGCAGATGATCTGACGGTAGAAGTTATGTTTAGTTTAGGGTTTTTTTCCCTAGAAGGCAACCCCTCACCATATATGAGGGAATTATATTGCATCTATGTAGATCTGTATTCTGTGTGAGGAAGAGAGAGGTGATTGAGAGCTAAGAGGGTGTTACAACGGATCTGTTGTAGGTTGTATCTCTTGAGTTTGTTGGATAATATAATAAAAGAAGGACTGGTTGTTTCTCCGTGGATGTAGCCCAAACTGGGTGAACCATGTATATCTGTGTCTCTCTTGTTTTATGCTTTTTTTGTGTTTATATTTTTGCAATATTTTATGTGTTCCATTGCTCCGTAATATATAATTTTCTAACAACTGGTATCAGAGTTGACAGTCTATTTTGCTGATAAAATCGAGGAGAGAAGGGTTCCTGGTTCGAGTGGGAGCAATGGCGAAAGATGGTAGGTTCAGGGTCGAAAAATTCAACGTCCAAAACTACCAGCTGTGGAAGATGCAGATGGAAGATTATTTGTATCAGAGAGATCTGTACCTACCATTGAGCACAAAGACAAAGAAGCTGACGAGTATGATAGACACAGAATGGGATATTCTCGACAGAAAGCCACTTGGAACAATACAGTTGTGCCTAGCCGCGTTGATAGCGTTTAACATTTCAAAGGAAATGACAATAGAGGGTTTAATGTCGGCATTGGCCAAACTATATGAAAAACCCTCAGCCTCAAATAAGGTATTTCTTATGAAGCGTTTATTTAATATGAAGATGTCAGAAGGTGGATCTGTTGTAGACCATTTAAATGATTTTAATACAGTTACAAGTTAGTTAAGTTTTGTAGGGGTAAATTTTGATGATGAAGTTAGGGCTCTCTTATTTTTGTGCTCATTACCAGAAAGTTGGAATGGTTTAGTTATGGCCATTAGTAACTCTGTATCTGGATCTAGTACTTTAAAGTTTGATGATGTTGTCGGTGCAATCCTTTGAGAGAAAATGCGACGGAAAAGCTCCAATGGGACATCAGGTAATGCTTTGACTGCAGAGAGTAGGGGAAGAAAAATGGAAAGAGGAAAGAGCTCTAGATATCACAGTAAGTCAAGAAAAGGCAGATCCAAGTCCAGATCAGGGATAGTGTGCTAGAAATGCGGGAAGAAAGGACACCTGAAGAAAGACTGCAAGTCTCGGAAGGGAAAAGAAGGCGACGCACAACAAGAAAACAATCATGAAGCGAATGTAACAGGTGATGTGTTGCAAGATGCTTTGACTCTTTCATTAGAAAATATTATTGATGCCTGGGAGGTAGATTCAAGGGCCTCATTCCATGCCACACCTGATAGGAAAAATTTTCATGATTATGTTCAAGGAGATTTTGGACAGGCTCAATTGGGTGATGATAAACCCTGTAAAATCGTTGGAATGGGTACAGTTTTCATAAAAAAACAGAATGAAAATCAATGGCTATTGAAGGAGGTAAGGCATGTTCCAGATCTGAAGAAAAATATGATTTCAACAGGGTCGTTGGGAGGTGAAGGTTGCGTAACTACTTTCACAGATAAAACTTGGAAGGTCACTAAAGGATCCCTAGTAATAGTGAAAGGAGAAAAGGTTGGTACATTGTACTCATGCAATGGTATTTCTAATTCTGTTAATGCTTTAACCTCTACAGGAGAAGATACAACATTGTGGCATCATAGGCTC
>APFE031183251.1:68570-92445 GCA_000404065.3 Pinus taeda
GTTGATTTAAAATTTTGTGAGAATTGTGTTTATGGAAAACAGAAGAGAGTCAAATTCCTTAGAGTTGGGAAAGAAAAGGAGCGAAAAATTAGAGCTTGTGCATACAGATGTATGGGGACCTGCTCAGGTATCATCTCTTGGTGGCTCTCGTTATTATGTTACCTTTATTGATGATGCAACCAGAAAAACCTAGATTTATTGTATTCGAAATAAATATGATGTATTTGATACTTTCAAGAAATGGAAAGATTTGATTGAAAATGAGACAGGGAAAAGGTTGAAGTGTCTCAGATCAGATAATGGAGGTGAATATTGCAGCAAAGAGTTTGATAGGTACTGTTCAGAGAATGGAATTTGTAGAGAGAAGACAGTTCCAGGAACACCACAAGAAAATGGTGTGTCAGAAAGGATAAGTAGGACAACCATGGAGCGTGCAAGGTGCATGAGATTGCATGCAGGATTTCCTTTACAATTTTGGGCAGATGTTGTAGACACTACTACTTATCTAATAAACATAGGGCTTTCAAATTATTTGGATGGTGGTATTCCAAAGGAGGCGTGGACAGGTAAAAAGGTAAACTACTCATTTTTAAAGACTTTTGGCTGTGAAGCCTTTATCCACATTAATAAAGAAAATAGAACAAAGCTTGAGGCAAAATCAAATAAATGTACCTTTATTGGATATGGTGTTAATGATTTTGGTTTATCGCTTAATATGATTATGAAAATCACAAAATCATTAGGAGCAGAGATGTAATATTCAATGAAAAGGTCTTGTATAAGAATCAATTGCAGGAAAAGAAACAGGAAAAAGAAAATAGAGAATACACAGTGCTTGACGATATCACAGGAAAAGTGATGGTGCCTAAAAATCATAACGATCGATAGCCAGAACGACAACCACAACAAAAACAAGCACTTCAAACACCTGAAAGTGGTGTTAGAAGATCTACTAGGATAAGTAGACCCCCTAAACGATGCTCTCCTTCATTATATTATGTATTGTTGACTGATTCTCGTGAACCATAATGTTGTGAAGAAGCAGCGCAGGTAGAAAGTAGGAAGAAGTGGGAGCAAGCCATGAAAGAAGAGATGGACTCCTTAGCACATAACCAGACTTGGGACTTAGTCAGGTTGCCTACTGCAAAAACAACATTGCAGAATAAATGGGTTTACAAGTTGAAGGAAGAAGATGCAGGTAGAAAAAGGTATAAAGCTAGACTTGTGGTGAAAGGGTTTGTACAGAAGAAAGGTATTGATTTTGATGAAATATTTTCTCCTGTTGTTAAAATGACTTCAATCAGAACTATTTTAAGTCTAGTAGTAGTTGAAGTTTTGCATCTTGAGCAGTTAGATGTAAAGACAACTTTTCTCCATGGGGATTTGGAGGAAGAGATATATATGCAATAGCCATAAGGATATGAAGTAAAAGGGAAGGAGAAACTAGTGTGCAGGTTGAAGAAGAGGTTGTATGGCTTAAAACAGGCTACAAGGTAGTGGTATTTAAAATTTGACAGGTTTATGTCTGAACAAGGTTATACTAGGTGTCACTCTGATCATTGTGTTTATTTCAAAAGGCAAAATTATGGTAGCTATATTATATTGTTATTGTATGTAGATGACATGCTTTTTGCAGATTTTAACATGCAGGAAATAAATGTGCTCAAAAGGAAATTGGCAAACTCATTTGCAATGAAGGATTTGGGTGCTGCAAAACAAATTCTTGGTATGAGAATAACTAGAGACAGGAAGAATCACAAATTAACATTGTCTCAAAGTGAGTACAAAGAAAAGGTGTTGAAAAGGTTTAATATGCAGAATGAAAAACCAATTAGTATACCTTTGGCTAGCCATTTCAAATTAAGTAAGTAGGCATGTCCCAAGACTCAGGAAGAAATGACTCATATGTCTAAAGTTCCATATGCATCAGTAGTTGGAAGCTTAATGTATGCAATGGTTTGCACAAGGCCTGATATTGCACATGCAGTGGGAGTTGTAAGCAGGTACATGAACAATCCAGGAAAAGAACATTGGATGGCGGTGAAGTGGATTCTTAGGTATTTGAGAGGTACCACAAATCAAGCATTATGCTTTGGTGGTTCAAACATTGCTCTACAAGGATATGTTGATGCAAATATGGTAGGTGACAGAGATAACAGGAGGAGCACTACAGAATATGTATTTACTGTAGGTGGAACAACTGTCAGTTGGGATTCAAAAATCCAAAGTGTTGTTGCACTTTCAACAACAGAAGTAGAGTATGTTGCTGCTACATAGGCTAGTAAAGAAATGATTTGGTTACAAAGGTTTCTGGATGAATTGGGTAAAAAGCTAGAGTTGGGAAGGTTATACAGTGATAGCCAGAGTGCAATACATCTTGCAAAGAATTCAACATTTCATTCCAAGACTAAACATATACAACTTAAGTACCATTTCATACGGTCAGCATTGGAAGATGGACAGTTGAAGCTGGAAAAGATACACACTAGCCATAATCCTGCAGATATGTTAACAAAAGTTGTAACCAGGGAGATACTGAGAATCTGCTCAGTTTCAATTGGTCTTCAAGTATGATGAAGAAGATGAGAAACAACCAGGTTTCAAAGTGGAGTCATTGTCTAACAAATGAAGTAGCGGTGGAGTTGATATAATCAATCTCCAAGTGAGAGATTGTTGGGTGTGGAGCCTGATTATCTTCTATATTCAAAGGTTTCAGCCGGATGTATACCCCAGGAAGACTGTACACCCCTCCACGTGGGGGGGACTTGTCCCCCCCGCAGGGGCTGATCCCCCTCGGCTGGGGGGTTTGGGGGTAGCACCCCCGAAGCTAAAATTAGATGTAAAATTGGCTTGTAAAAGTCTAGTAATTTCTAGTCAATATGGGCCGTTCATTAGGCAGATGATCTGACGGTAGAAGTTATGTTTAGTTTAGGGTTTTTTGCCTTAGAAGGCAACCCCTCACCATATATGAGGGAATTGTATTGCATCTATGTAGATCTGTATTATGAGTGAGGAAGAGAGAGGAGATTGAGAGCAAAGAGGGTGTTACAACGGATCTGTTGTAGGTTGTATCTCTTCAGTTTGTTGGATAATATAATAAAAGAAGGACTGGTTGTTTCTCCGTGGATGTAGCCCAAATTGGGTGAACCACATATATCTATGTCTCTCTTGTTTTATGCGTTTTTTGTGTTTATATTTCTGCAATATTTTATGTGTTCCATTGCTCCGTAATATATAATTTTCTAACAAGTTGATCCTGGATCTCCTTCAATCATTCGAGGAAGGTGTCGATCTGTTCTCCATTCTGCATCTAGTATGACTGCAATTGATTTTCTAGTACATCATTCTCTGCACAGAAATATGCTGGTATAATTTCTTTAGGGCCTCCCACATCTCAATTGTCGTGTCCTTTTTGGAAATATGTGGTACTACATGGTCCTTGACTCCATCAAGGATGATGCTCTTGGCCCTCACCATTGCCTCCTCGTACTTGTCGTTATCAACTGGGTCAACTGGGATTGCTAACGTTCTTAAGGCAAATTTCTTGACACAATTCCTGTTTAGAACATATAAGATTTTAGCCTTCCAGACTACAAAGTTTGAGGCTTCGTCTATCTTGTCTTGGTCTCTTACCCCGTTCACTGCCATCTCCCGGCTCCTCTACTTCCCTCCTAGAAGTTCTTGGTATGACTCCCTCTGAGCCTCAATTTCCCTCATGGAAACCCTTATTCCAACGTCGAGATGCCCCCACTCCTATCGTTAGTGCAACTGCACCACTGATCCGGATTTCTCGGCTAGAAATCCTTGGTAGAAACTCCCTCCTCCTTGGCCTTGCCCTGTTAGGTACTGTTCTGACTATAGTACCCCACCAACTCCACTCTGCAACTTACCCATGGCCTCCTAAACCTCAACAAACTGAAGGTTAGAGCTCCTAGGCTTTGCACAATTAGGTATTGGCTGAAATGTTCTCCTAGCCAACTATGACAACCCTCCTGGTCTCTACGTGAGCTTTTTCTGCTCTCCTCAGTCTCTACGCTGGCCTCTTCCTGGCTCAATATTGATGACGCAGGCATTGCATCACCCCTTCCTTGCTGCTACTCTGCTAGGAAAAACTTATGTCACTCGGGACAACTATTTTCTGTTGTTGTTGCTCTGCTCATCTATTGTCCTCAATTCTCCTGTGATCTGCAACCACACTCTGATACCATGTTGGAATTTCTAAGTCTAACTGTTAAAAACCCTTCATGTACTTTACTGATTTATTCCTACCTACTTGTTCATTAATTAACAAGTTATTTAATAGGTAAATAATGGAAATAAGTACAAGTACATGCTCAACACATTACAGATCATCAACTGAAGGAAACAAAACAAGCACACAAGTGACACTGTTATTTTTGGACCAATGTCCCTGAAAAAACCCAATGTAGGAAAACCGGTGCAACTATTTGAGGGTTTTATTATTATGCAGTTTCTAAATACAATCTGGGTGCCAAAACAAGCTCATGCAACAGAGAATAATCTTAGCAGTAGTACCTCTCTACTCGAAAGTAGATATTTTGGCTGAAACCCCGGATGAACACTTTGACAGCTCCCAACTCCAATCTGCCTCACGAAAATCCCAACGTCTACCTCTAAGGATTGTGTCAGCCCTTCCTGGCCATGCGTCAGCCCAACATCAGGCCAATAACCCCTACGTCAACCTCTGGAGGCACTACGTCAACCTCTAGAGCCTCTACGTCACCCACGCTGGCTCTCTGAGGCACTGCGCAACTCCTGGATACCTTTATGTGGGCCCTAGCTGACTCTGCGTGGCCTCTAGTTGGCTCTGCATCCCTCTTTCCGGGCTTCTGCACTGATTCTCCTGGTATCCTCTCTGACTCTCTGCTTTTGTATTCAATTCCCCTCGCTGATGAGCACTAATTCTATCTTTCTTAGCAAAACCCCGCTCTAGAGAATAGAATGATTGATCACTCTGGTGTGTTCTCCAAGTGACCCTCAAGCCTCCTTATATAATTTTCTCGTTGACAAATCAACGGCCGAGATTAAGTCCCTAATCAACAACTAAGACTAACTCTCGCTCGATCCATGAATTTTGGATCTTTCTAACACAGTTTTATATTAATACACATTAATATTTTATTTTCCCTAAGTTTAGATTTAGGGACTCCATTAAAAATATTAATTATTTCAATATCTCCCAAACTGCTTAGAATCTGCACAAACCATTTCTGGGTATTGGATATCTCATGTGCTTTAGCCTCCACACCAATTTTCGTGGCTAGAAAGCATTCGATGCTACCCCAAATCAACATTATTTTATGATTAACTTTGAAATTTTATTTCTTTGGAGGTTTTAACAAGTACAAGGATTGCATGTTCCTTAGACGAGACAAAAATGTATATACTAATATACGAGTCTATATTCTAGTAGGATCAAATGCAAGGTTGTATAGTGTAAGACATTTCTATCTATGGATTGTGTGTGCACATGCCAATTGAATAAACAATTGTTTTCCTATTTTGATATGGCCTATTTTTGCTGGTAGTGTTATTGGTTTTGTTATTTGCAATATGGGGATCCAATCTTTACAAATTCCATCACTATTTAAGTAAGATAAATTTTTAGCTTGGCAATGTCTTATGTTTTCATCAAAGAACTTGATCCATATGGCATCAATTTTGTTTGTTTTTGTAAATGCCTTAATGATTCCATTAGTTCCATTAACAAGGCCATCTTGTGAATCATAATTGCCAACATAGATCTCAATTAACATATTTAATTTTACGACTATCTATAAAGGAAATGTTGTTGTATGTAAATGGGAAGGGAAATTGCCATTTTTTTCTTCTTCTTGATCGGTTGCATTGATGACAAGTTCATCACGAGGAAAAATGGAAAACAACTTCTTGTTGTGCAAAGTGACATCTTTATTTTTATAGAAAAAGATAGGGGAAAATAAGGTCGATAGGTGTAGGTCTAACACAATTTGTGTTCAAATATGCCAAATCATATTTTGCTTGAGTGTTTGTTCGCATTCTATTCAATAGTGAGATGAATTTCTCATCTGTCGTGCACATTGTAATATGCAATTCATAATACTTTACATTTTCTTGCGAGAAGTCATATGGGACTGGTTGTTTGTTGACAATATGTTGTTCAAATATCAAGGAATCTTGTATAGGTTGTGCTTGATAAAGATCACCACAAAATATCATATCAACATTTCCAAAATATTTTGTTTCGCTTGTTTTATGTTTCTTAATCGATCATCAATGCAAAACAAGAAATGACTTCCAAACAAGGCAACCTCATCAATGAAAACTACTCTTATTTTTTGGTAAAGTTTTCCAAGTGTGTCTAATGTTTCATTGCTAAGATATGTGAGAGTAGACTTGTTAAAAGGCATAAGCAATGCCGAATGGACTGTTGTACCACCTACATTATATGCAACTTTTCCTGTGTATGCTAGTATCAACCCCTTTGGTTTCAAAGGATCAGTTGGATGGTGTGCATCATAAATTCATGTGAGCATTTGGAATATTACTTTTGCCATAAATGTTTTCCCAGTGTTGGCTCATAAAGTTAGGAATAAATAAAATGGTTTGTCTATTTTCATTTGTTTTTTCATTAAAATGTCTTTGATAATTGTTTGTTGTTCTCTATTGAGCATTCTTCTTAATTTGTGATACTCTGCATTTTCAAGCACAAATGGGTGCTATGACAAATGTAACCCCATATTTATTTGTGTTTTATTTTACGGTGATGGGAAATTGTAAGTCTATTTTCAAATCATATTTTTCGCTAACATTTTTGAGGATTTTGTGTTTCTACATTGTATCAGTGAGATTTATAGAGCTATTTTGGATATCTTCAATGCCATTTTCTAAATCACCCCATAATGGGTTGATATTATAAGTGAAATTAGATTATTTGTTTTTATTGTGTTTTCATGTAAGATATAAGCGACCTCCCATGTTAGCAAGTTTTGTTTCAATGTACTCTCACTTTTCTTCAAATGGGACATATAGCAAAAGCATCTCTCTGCTAGTCAATGTGCATTTTGTATCCGATGAACCATATCACTTTTGTTTTTTTCCTTTTTGAAACGAGTGTGCCATTTTTGTTGTACCTTGACACAAATTCCACAAGGCATATATGCTTAACGGGATGAGGTCGAACAATGTAATAATCAATAATGAAATTACATATCACATTTTCAGAGTTGTCATGTTCCTGTTTTAGCAAAAACGATGGTTTGAGGATAAATTCGTGTTCATCCATTGGTGTTTTGTTTATAAATATGCATTTTCATGAACTATGATTCAATGGAAGAGAAAGTGATACATGGACTGCTTGTTGAACTAAGATTTGTTTAACATTAAACAAAGCTTTATCATTTTTGAACCGACGTTTCGAATCCCAAGTGGGATCCATCTTCAGGATGAGAGAATTCAAAAGATTCAAGCCACAGAAATCTGAAATCCATTAAACAAAGCATTGCCTAATGAACATATCATTTCAATAACATTTATTTTCTCTCTTTTCATGTTCTCTTCATATCCTTTTAAATGCATTTGTTTTTGATTTGTCAACTTTTGTTATGTAAGATGTGTAGTATGATGTAGCTACATATGCGTTAAGGACAAATTGAGCATCAATATTTGCATTCCATAACTGCGATATATTATTTACAAAGCTATTGTTCCAAATGTGAGAGGGTTTTCGTTCCAATAAAATCATTGGTTGTTTTAATGTACTTTGTATTGCTAGGATGTAATCAATTTCGATTAAATGCAATTCTTCCAAAAATTGGTCAAAAGTATATTTGTTATCATATTGTTTATGTTCCAAGATGTTATATAACAACTTCACTTTTTGTTTAATGTGTCATCTTCTAGGCCAATTGGTTGAAGAACGTTTGTGCTTCTCATGGGTGGCATTGGGAAATTGTATCTACAATCTGAACCTTAATTTTTTACAACTTTTTGTATGGTGGTGTTCATGTATTTTTGGAAGCTCTAGATCAAGGTGGTATGTATTACAAGTTACAAACTTGTCGACGAATTTTTCAACGTCAGAGTTACTATTTACTCCATATATTGGTGCATTTTCTACCCATGATAACCCATGTTCATGTTCGCTTTGGAATTCAGTGACAAAGTAGAAATCCATTATCTTTTCAAAGAATGTTTCTTCTTGAGATAACAATTGCTTTAAAGCATTAATCCTATGTCTATAATAACGAGTACAAGTTATTGGATTTTTTCTTATGAGATAGTCAATGTTATTGTCCTCTATTATTTCAATATGTTTTTTTTTGCTTTTGTCATGTAATCTATTAATGTGTTGACTAATTGAGTCCATCTATGTTTTGTGCTTGTAAATATGACGAAGAAAGTCAGGGGCCCTTGTTGACATATCATGGCAAATATATTTTTCCTCATTTTTTGTAGGAAACCAAGAAAAAATCTTATGTGCTTGAAATCCATGTAACCAAAGTCACTTTTAAGAAGTTTTTCCAAGTTTGGCTTGCATTTAACATATTTTGTCAGTACCTTTCTTCCTTTTAATTTCCCTTTCCTCATTCTTATTAAAATGCAGGAAAATACTTTATTAATTATTATACACAATGTTTGAAAAAGAAATTAGCTGTATAGTAAGAAAAATCACAACTATAGTGCATTAATTCCCATTGCACTAGTTTTTGGTAGCGAAATCTTTTTACAATGTCATTATCACATGGATCTCCAAAGAAAAGGGTTGGGAATTTCATTTCCTCTACATATTCGTCTCTGAAAATTCCAAGGGGTCTTTTCCCTTTAGCTATAGAAAGTTCAATCAACTTGTCTTGAAAATCATGATGCATTGGGATCCTATGTATCTGTGCACCAATGTTTCGGTTGGCATTTCATTTTCTGAATTGCTACTTGTTTCACTTTTGTGTTCAATGTCGACATTTTGAATTGTAGCATTCATTGGAAATGATTGCAGGATGTTATACCAAATTCTATTTGTGCATATGTTTTCAGCTCTATAAAGTTTGTATTCCAATCGTCTTTTCAATGCAACAACAACTTTTGTTGTGTCTTCCATAGATTATGGAATTGGAATTTGAACGATGTCTGTTTGAACAAGAACATTGAAGATTTGTGATTGTTTATGCCCCCATTTTCTTATTTGTGCAAAAGCAATTCTTAATGCTACGAGACGTTCTTCAAGTTTTGAGAGTGTGACTACAACTAGCAATGGTCGGTTTCATATAAACTTCTGAGGTGAAGCAAGTTGTGACAATTTTCCATTTTGAAGTGCTCTTTTTTAAACTTTGCATATTACTTCCTTGGCCACATTTTTATTTTTTTATAGATAAATTTGCATATATTTTTTCCAAGTCTTGTTCAATGCTTCCCATATTCTTTTGAAACTGTAGTTATTTACATCATGGGAGTCTGTCTTGTATCATGGCTAGGTAAATTGTTATTGGATTATTCTTGGGTAATTGATGATGTTGACTTTGCAACTTTTGTTTCCATGATTTCTTATGATTTTTTGTTTCTAAACGTAATACTTGTTTTAATCTATGGACATTGATCCTATTGTTTTTATCTTTGCTCATTAGCATCATAGCATAATGCAGATTGTCTTGATTCCTATGCGCATTTATCAGCAAAGGTCCATACTACGTGTGCAAGGAGCTTGTTTCTATTGGCACCATTTTACAGTGTACACTCTTTTTTTCTATGTGCATCTATTAACAAAGGTGCATAATGGGAGTGCAATTACCCTATTTCAAATGACACTATATTATATGTTTGATATGAATTAGTATTGCATGCAAAATAATTGATAATTCTCCTACTTACAAAGGACCAATTTTACATGTTTACCTTGCATATGATTGTTGCCCATTTCTAACAAAATGATCCACCTTCAACCTTACCTTTTTCATATGGAATTACCATATTAGTAAGATATCCTTGCCAATTTGCAACCATTAATTGACTTTTTATGACATCATTTGATAGCATCTTTTGTAAACAATGCAACACGTCTTGTGCACTACACATGATTTCATTGTAGAAGGACTACAAAATATAAAGTCTTAGGGATTCTACATCAAAGTTAGGTGCCATCAAATGGCAAAGTGCAAAAAGCATGCTATCTCCATAAGTGTATATAGTATTTGTTCCTTTATGCAATCCATGGACTTGCATTTTATCATTCATCATTTGCCAATAGTTTTTTAGATCTTTGCAGAAGGGTGATAAGTGTTCATTGCTTGTTAAAATGGATTGAGGTATTTTTTTGTACAACAATGGTTCATAGTGTCCATTAAGAGGGTTTGCATCATGAAACAATTTGTGCAATGGGTTTGTAGTTTCATTTGAATTGAAGAGAAAATAACCTTTTTTTTTGTGATTTACCAGATTCTTATTGATAAATTCAACCAATTGGCTAGCTGACATATGCAAAATGTATCTCCCCATAGTCCTTTTTTGTTTCCACTAGGACCACTTGAAGTAAAAGACACGTCCTATGGAAATATGTTTCAACGTCATGAGTTCCATGAAGTTGATATAGGAAATCAAGTGCTAACTCATATTCAAATGATTATATTGCTTCTTTGTGACCTTGGTGGAGGCACATCAAGAAATGGTCTATTGTGCCATTCTGCAATTCCATAGATGAATAATGAAAATGTAAAAGAACTTTAATTGCATTGAAGAGAAAATCAATTGAAGTGTATGAAAATACGTGAAGCCTAAAAAGTTTATTGGTGTTCAAGACGTCATCAATGGTAGCATCACTATTGCTCATTTTTTTCTATTGGTAATTTTCAACATCAAATATTTGAACCATATTTGCATGGTTGTTTGGTGAAAGTTTTTGTTGCAATTTCTCGGCTAAATGAAATTGTCTTGTTGTTGCAAGATGGAAAATATGCAACAAAAAAGAGAAATTGTATTTGCAATGAAACATAACTAGTAGGATAGTACAATGTAACATGTAAGGAAGTTGACCTTATTACTTACACGTATTTGCAAAATACCTCTGTGAAAAAAAAATGAAGATGACATATAAGATTCTATCTATATAATTATCAACTTATGACATACAATGAAAGCAGTAGAAAATTTCCAAGAATGAATGTAGTTTGCACATAATTAGTTCATATCTACAATTTAGATTTTTTATGATGTTTCTATTAGGTGTTTATGTTTTGTGGATTGTTGAGTGTTATTTGAATGATTTGTCTAGACCATCCATCGTGAAGGATATGGAGAAGATTGCTAGATGTCTAAATTGAGTTAAATGGTTTTAACTTACACTTTATATAGTTCCAGTTGGCACTTAACTTATTCCTATGCTAGCTAATCTTCTCTTTCATGGCACTAACAACTCATTGCATGCATATTCGAGAGGGGGTGAAGCTAGATCTTATGCAATTGACTTGATTGCTCCACTAGAATAGTATTTGTGGTTTTTTATTTGTTGTTGCATTTCTATGGAAACCAAGAAAGAAAAAAGAATTTCCTTAAAAAACAAATTGATCAAAGGTAAAGAACCGTGAAATCACAATGAGTGAACTAAACCTGACAAACATGATGAGAATGGAGGATAATAAGAAATAGTTTACTAAGATGCAATCTCTTTTGCAGACCAATTTAAAGGTGCGTCTGCGACTGTTTATGTTTAATCAATGTGGGCGGGGATTTTTTGGAATTATAAACCATATACTATTTAGGATGAAATGGTTTCTCCCCATTGAAAGTTCATATTACCTGATAGTCTAACCTATAATATTTCACCTTTTGATACCAATGATGAGCATGATATAGAAGATTGAAACAAACGTATGCAAGTTGTAATTGTAATAAATGAGATGAACCCTTGTTTGCAACTTGTTATTATACTTATAGAAGCACACCATTGGCATCTTGTAGAACTGAAAAGAAAATCATGTTGCAATTGCATAGCTTAGTTTTCAAGTAATGGGACCCATAGTCAACATAGGGTCCATATTAGGGATACCGCGTGGAGAGAGTAATTGTCATCATTTCTTTCATTGTCCATCATTATGATGCCAAGGTATGTGCAAGGCCAATAAACAATGTCATAAATTCCAATTGCTAGGGAAATGGCCCCCAAACATTAGAAGCTTATTAGGAAATTGAGGTTTATTTATGGTAAGACTCTTTCCCTTACCTATTTGTTGTTGGATGTGCTTTTCTGTTGCTGTTACTGATATGGATATGGATGCACAGTAAAGCAAAGTCATAGAAAACCACAAAATCCATAGACATTAGCAAAGTATCAAGATGAGAAATAGTGTTGTCCACAACAAATGTAAGTTAAAAGATGTGGTTCTAAGTCTCCTATAACAAATATATCTAATTATAGCACAATAAATAACATGGCAGATTCCTTTAGCAAGATTCTATTTAAAGAATTGAGATTATCAAATTTACAAATATGGGGATAGCTTAGATGAGGAAGATTGTGGGGTTGTTACTTTGACGAGAAACATGTTGATAAGGATAATGCTCTAATACTTGGCATGCAATTTCCATTGGAACTCCAACAATATGCATTGGCAAAGGCGATGATGACAACTATACTAATTAGATCAAAGGCGATGATGACAACTATACTAATTAGATCAAGACGGTTCACTTGAGTTTGATTTCATTCCTTTATGGGCATGTGTTGGTTATGTAACATGACATGGTCATAAAGTTCTCCACCATTGGGGTGCATAAACATTAACCAAGGTTTCCTAAAGCAATTTGAAAAATTTCCAATGTAATATCCAAAATAATTTTAATATCCATATTTTGATGGATAACATGCGGATAAGGATAATGTTCCAATAACTGGTATGTTATTTCCATTGGAACTCCAACAATCCCCATTGCCAAAGGCAATGATGACAATTTTACAATGATGACAATTTTACAAATTATACTAATAAGGTTCACTTGAGTTTGATTTCATTTCTTGATGGGCATGTGTTGCTTATGGAACGTGACATGGTCATAAAGTTTTCCACCACCAAGGTGCATAAACATTACCTAAGTTTTAATTTCCAATATAATATGCAGTGTCAATTGTTGAATTTCCATAATTATTTTCTTAATAAAATAAATATTATTAACAATAAAATAAATATATTAACATAAATAAAATTCAATTTACTAATTTAGTTTAATTTTTTGATTTTTATATATATAATTAATATATATATATATACTATAATTAATATGTAATTATCTATTTAATTATTTTTACTAAATTTAAATAATATTTACACCATAATTAGTTAATAGTTTTCTATGTTTATAATTAATATTAATTTTTTAAAAATGAATTTAGTAAAGAATTCAGACTTCTGTGATCTATAATCTTGTTTGTGAGAATAATTTCGGCAAAATCACATAAAAAATCATTTGTCGACGCGTTTCGAACCAACCAGTGTGGTTCATCGTCATGACAAGTTGAAGATCCAATCTGAGCGATAAGTTAAATAGGGACAACAGGCCATTCCAACAGCTAAATTTTTTGGTTAAAGGACCTCTAACGGCTAGGTTTGACCAAGCCCAAGGGAGAGACCCAAATTTTATTTAATTATTTTATTATCAATTTATTATTTTTTTTTTAAAATATTATATATATAATATATATAATATTTTTTCTATTATATTATTTATTAATATTTCCAATATTAATTTTTTTATTATTTCTATTTATTTACCATTATTATTAATATATTAATAAATATTTATTTAAATTTAGTATAATATAATGGTAATATTATTATTATATACCTCCATTTTATTAAGGTAATATAGATCCAGAATTTTATTTATAATATTAAGTTTTCATATTTTTTAATATTATAATCTATTAATATATTATTTTTATAATATATTACCATATTTACATAATGGTTTTTTTAATCAATATATTAATTATAAATGTATTACCAATATATTTATATTAATACATTTTAATTATCTATTATTTAATTTTTAGAATAAATATATGTCAATGAGATTATTATATAGCCCTTATTTTATTATTAAACGCAAGATTTACATCTAGAACTTAATTAAAACTAAGGAATTATTATTTTTATTTTATTTATATATTTATATATTTATTAATTTATTAATATTAATGTTACTATTATGAGAAAGTAATAAAATATAAATAATATCATATTCTTAAGATATAGTCGTTAATAATATTAACTTTGGCTAATATTACTAGTAATCATTTCTAAAGGACTAATACTATTATTATTACATGGGCTATTATTGTATTATGTATAATAGTTCATGTTACAACTGTACCATAAGGTCAATTTCATTTATGAGGAGTTCAAAAGACACGATTATTATTAATTATATCATTCAAACCAGATTGAGGGAGGAACACGAAACACAAGACACGCCGGAATGAGGAGGCTAGGAAGACAGGGCTGGGATCCAGCAACTGCTAATCTTCTAGCCATCATCCCTATTAAGATTTTTAGGCCTTTTTTCGATTACAAGGGCCTCTCTAAACTTCCAATGGTGAAACTGCGCAACTTTTGCAATGACAAGAGCCTCTTCAATACAAACATGATGTTTAGTCTTCTCGGCATGCTCTGTAAGGGCCGAGGACTTGGCCCTTCCATGCTTTAAGTCTGCCGAATGCTCATTAATCTTTTGATTAATAGATCGACCAGTCTCACCAATGTATGGTGTCCCACAAGAACAGGGAATGACATAGACGCCCTTCATGTCTTTCGGGTCGATAGGATCTTTAACAAATCTTAGAGAGCCACAGATGGTATTAAGAGGTCTAAAGGTTGCGGGGACATTGTGCTTCTTCAGAATCCTGGCAATCTTGTCAGTGGTTCCTTGGATGTAAGGTAGGTGAACCCCCATGACACGATCTTTAGGATCTTTATGGATTGAAGGCTCCTTATGGGCCTTGAGGAAGGATTTTTGACCCAGGTGTCTAATGTAACCATTCTTAACAAAGACATCTAGGAGATGCGCCTTCTCCTTTTCCAAGCTCTTTTCATCAGATATTCTCATAGCACGGGTAGCAAGCGTGCTAAGAACACCCAACTTCTGAGCAGGGAAATGATGGGAGCTAGCATGCAGATATTGATCAATATGAGTTTTCTTTCGAAAAAACTGGTGAGAAAAGGAGCCATCCTCATTCTTAGAGATGAGAACATCTAGGAATGGAAGACATCCATTGACTTCCTTTTCCATAGTGAATTTAATGGCGGAGGACTGGTTATTGAGATGACGGAAGAAAAGATCCAACTCACCAAGACCATGAGACTAAACTACACTTGTGTCATCTACAAATCTCTTCCATAGCTTTGGTAAGAGACGAGAGGAGGCCAAAGCTTTGGACTCAAAATCCTCCATAAAAAGATTAGCGACAACCGAGGACAAGGGGGAGCCCATGGAGACTCCACAGGTTTGCTCATAGAATTCTCCTTTGAAGCTGAAAAAGGTGGAAGTAAGGCACAACTCAACCAACCGAGCGGTATCAGGGTCAGTAAGCTTGTTGATAACCTCCATGGCCTCATTGATGGGAATGCAAGTGTATAGGGAGACTACGTCGAAACTTACCAGAATGTCCCCGGGTTCAAGCTTAATTCTCTTAAGATCATCAATAAATGAGGTAGAGTCTTTGACGAAAGACTCTGTGCGACCAACTAAGGGTCTCGGCTTCAAGGCGAGGAATTTAGCAAGGAGGTAAGTAAGACCTCCTATGGTATTGACAATGGGTCTCAAGGGAACCCCTTCCTTGTGGACCTTTGGAAGGCCATAGATCCTAGGTGTAATGGGGTTTCCCTCTATGAGTTTCTGGGAAAGAGGATTAGTGGAATTAGACGACTTGATCATAAGAGCGACTGCTCTAGAAACCCTTTTAAGAGGATTTTTAGCAAGTTTTTTATAGCTTCCACTATCGCAAAGATGATCTAGCATCTTATTTCGGTAATCCTCTCTGTCAAGGATGATGGCGGCCCCTCCTTTATCCACTTTCAAGACAACGACATCATGATTCTGGTTTAAGGTTTTTAGAGCCTCAAACTCAACTTTGTTGATATTACTCCGGGGAGGTTTTGCTCTCCTCAGGGCCACGACACAATCTTGCCTAATCGTGTTTTTAGCCTTATGAGGAAGGTTCTTAATGCCAAATTCCACGTCGCAGATGATGTCTTCAACATGAATTTTTCTAGGAGCTAAGGCAAAATTAAGACCTTTTCCTAAGAGACTGAAAACAGAAGGGGAAAGGAAAAACTGGACAGATTGATTACCTTATTGTCCAGGGGGAGATGATGAGAATATCCTCCAAGGTTATAATTATTGTTATTGTGGAATTTCTCACTATTTTTATTATTATTACTATTCTTCTCGAAACTCATATTCTCATTCCTAACTGCTCATTTATTATTATAATAATTATTACTATTCACTTTACTATTATTAAGATTATTGTCCTCATATTTGCTCAGAGTATTATCACTATTAATTTCCTCATTCCTAGTTACCATATTATCATAGTTACCATCATCATTACAATCCCTATTATTATTATTTGCTTTCCTATTATTATACCTAATAATCTTAAAATTATTAATACTATTGCATTCATGGTTCTTTTTACTATCATTATTAATATCATACATATTGTTTTTTTTTTTTCTGAATCAGAGCTAAATCTATTAATAAAAAAGTAGAAAATATTTACAATGAGGACAGCGCCTCAGAGAGCCAGTTTCCTGGCCCTTAACTTAGAGACTCGAGAACAGAAGACGAGCACTGTGCCTGGAGAAAAAGAGGAGAAACCAGGCAGCAGGCTTGTGATAAACATTACAGTGGACATTACAAAAAAGCTTCGTGCTTGCTGGGGAAGCCAAGCAGAGGAAGCGAACCAGCAAAAATTCCCAACCGTGCATATAGGCGTGAATAATAGCTGAAGAAAAAAGGGCTTTGAGGTCGGCCTCAGCCCAGAATTAAGAGCGACCCGAAGCATGTGAAGATCTTGCCGAGAGGGTGTTGAACCAAAACCTGAGAAAATGTATGATCATGTGAACACTTACTTGCCCGAGCTTTGCGGGTCGGAGCGTCGGGCGGATGCGGGAGTTGGAGCAGCCGGCGGAGATTCTTCTTCTTCATCACGAACTCTTTCTTCCATTTGAGTGAGCAGGTGCATGACACCAAAATTTCGCTGGACAGGACCATAGGCAATGATTTCCGTCTCATCTGCAATCGGCGTGCCAGACACCTCCACATTCCGCGGGGAGTCCTCTTGCATGTGCATAGCAGAGGGGGGTGGATTGACTTCAGCTGCCTGCGAAAGGCTACCTTCAGGGGAGGGGGAGGACGAGCTGATGGGGTCGACAGGTTCCTCGGCTTCCTCTGAAACCATGATGGTCGTTGTGAAGGTGATGACGGGCTGGTGGAGACGACTACGGAAGGTAAACCACGAGTTCTGAAAGGAGGAATTGGGTACAGGCCTGGTGGGAGAGGGCGGCGGAGATGAGGGAGAGGCGGATGAAATGGGAATGACCAAAGGCGAGGCGGAGGGACAAGCTCGACCCCTGGAGGAAGAAGAACCGCCTCTGCGCGACACACCACGAGTGCGCATATTGAATTCCGTGGATGACTGGTTCAATAAACTCGGCAGGGAACCAAGAAACGACTTGGAGAACTCGAGGGCCGAAGGGTCGACCTCGAGCGGAGCTGAGGACGGAGCAGAGAGGCGGAGAGAATTGCGCAGAGAATGGCTGCATTTTGTCTGTGCGCGACCCAATTTATCAGTGGAGGTCGCCAACTTCGAGCCAGGAGGTGACATTACTGCCTCTGCAGAGCCATGAATGGGAATTAACGGTGGGTTGTCCTGTGCAGGGATCGGCGGCGAGGCACAATGAATGCCATCCTCCGGGAGCTGCGAACAGTTATGGCTATCGCCCTCCGTCCAGCTGCCGTTCCGATGGCCATGTGCTGGGCACGTTGAGTGCTGAGGTGGCGGCATTTGACAATCACCCGGATCCGGGGGAATATCATACATATTGTTATTATTTGATATACTATTATTAAAATCCATACTACTCTTATAATTCTTATTTTTCATATAATTATTACCACCTTTATTATTATTACCGTGGATGAAATTGGCAAACTCACCTTTGCACAAACCAGAAGGGTTAATAACCGGGAGACTATCACCAAATCCGCTCATGCAAAAGTCCACACGCGGAGACTCACCCGAACAGCCACCTCTCAGATCCGCAGAGAGCTTACCATCGATCGCCAGCCTGCCACCGAACTCTGTCTGCGGAGAATGGTCCGGATACCTGCTGACCGGAGACTCACCATCAAGATCTGGGGCTGAGAGCACTGCAACCGCACCAACCCTTGATCAACCGGAGCCGCAGATCGAAGGGGAGGCCCGCAGAAGAGAAGAGCTCGACCGCGAAACAACACTAGTGCTGGTCGAGGGTGGAGAGAGGACCGGTTTACTGCGTGGACAGGAATTGCTGCTGGACTCATTGCTGGAATCGCTGCCGGAATCAACGTTGGGTAATCCAATCTCCATGCGGTCCTTCTACTTTTCAGAGCAGGAGGAGGGCGGATCGGAGCAGACCGATAAAGGAGTGCGTAAAACCCAAGATCTGAGGAAAGCAACCTGGCTCATCGAAACCCGACTGTTCGATTGAGGATCAGAGGATAAATCAGAGGGCGAAGCCGAACACCTGGAAAGCTTAAGAAACTTGGCGGACTGCCTGAGCTTGAGTAACTCCTCCAATCGTTGGGATTTAAGGGCAGAGCAGGCATCGATCCTTGTCCAAAGGGGCGCAGGGAAAAGACTCGGAAGTTCAAGATGTGAAGCCAGAAGAAGCCGACAGAGATGGTCAAGCTTCTTCCTTACTCTGCAAATTTCAGATCTAACTAACCCTAAGCTCGCCCTTAGAAAAATGCCCTGATTCCTGGGGTTATTGAGGTTATGCTTAATTAGGGCAAACTCAGGAATAACTGAGGAATCCCTGCATCACTTAAGAAATGTCAGATCGGACCTCAACTTTGAGACCTGCATGTGTGCCCGCTCGAAACGATGAAATTTCTTTGCGGTGGCTTCTCCATGCAGGGAAATTATTAAAGAATTCAGACTTCTATGATCCATAATCTTGTTTGTGAGAATAATTTCGGCAAAATCACATAAAAAATCATTTGTCGACGCGTTTCGAACCAACCAGTGTGGTTCATCGTCAGGACAAATTGAAGATCCAATCTGAGCGATAAGTTAAATAGGGACAACAAGCCATTCCAACAGCTAAATTTTTCGGTTGAAGGACCTCTAACGGCTAGGTTTGACCAGGCCCAAGAGGAGGGACCCAGATTTTATTTAATTATTTAATTTATCAATTTATTTTTTTTATTCTTAAATTATTATTATAAATACTATATAATATTAATGTATTATTACTTATAGTTATATTATATAATTTTTTATTTCCATTTATTAATATTAATATTATTAAATATATTTATTTAAATTATTATATAATGTAATGTATATTATTATTATGTACCTCCCATTTATTATTAAGTATATTTTCTAACTAGATTTTATTTATTTATTATTAACTTGTTTATATATTATATCATTATTTATTAAATCTTATTTACTAATATTTTTTATAATATCTATTTACCATATTAACAATGAATTTATTATTATTTATATTTAATTATATATATAATATTATTTGATATACCAACTATTAATATAATATCATTATAAATATTATTACTTTAATTTTAGAATAAATATATGTTAAATTTTATTATTATACCCATTTTTTTATTTAACGTAGATTTACATTTTAGACTTATTTAAATAAGATTTTATTATTATTTTCTATTATAGTTATATATATATTTTTATATATTTATTTATATATAAATTTATTAATATTAAATACTATTACTTTATGATAAGAATAAATATAAAATAATATCATATTTTTAAGATATAGTCGTTAATAATATTAACTTTGGCAAATATTACTGGTAATCATTTCTAAAGGACTAATATTATTATTATTACATGGGCTATTATTGTATTATGTATAATAGTTCAGGTTACAACTGTATCATAAGGTTAATTTCATTTATGAGGAAAAGGGTTCAAAAGACACGATTATTATTAATTATATCATTCAAACCAGATTGAGGGAGGAACACGAAACACAAGACAAGCCGGAATGAGGAGGCTAGGAAGACAGGGCTGGGATCCAGCAACTGCTAATCTTCCAGCCGTCATCCCTATTAAGATTTTTAGGCCTTTTTTCGATTTCAAGGGCCTCTCTAAACTTCCGATGGTGAAACTGCGCACCTTTTGCAATGAAACGAGCCTCTTCAATACAGACATGATGTTTAGTCTTCTCGGCATGCTCTGCAAGGGCCGAGGACTTGGCCCTTCCATGCTTTAAGTCTGCCGAATGCTCATTAATCTTTTGATTAATAGAGCGACCAATCTCACCAATGTATGGTGTCCCACAAGAACAAGGAATGACATAGACGCCCTTCATGTCTTTTGGGTCGATAGGATCTTTAACAGATCTTAGAGAGCCACGAATGGTATTAAGAGGTCTAAAGGTTGCGGGGACATTGTGCTTCTTCAGAATCCTGCCAATCTTGTCAGTGGTTCCTTGGATGTAAGGTAGGTGAATCCCCATGACACGATCTTTAGGATCTTTATGGATTGAAGGCTCCTTATGGGCCTTGAGGAAGGCTTTTTGACCTAGGTGTCTACTGTAACCATTCTTAACAAAGACATCTAGAAGATGAGCCTTCTCCTTTTCCAAGCTCTTTTCATCAGATATTCTCACAGCACGGGTAACAAGCGTGCTAAGAACACCCAACTTCTGAGCAGGGAAATGATGGGAGCTAGCATGCAGATATTGATCAATATGAGTTTTCTTTCGAAAAACCTGGTGAGAAAAGGAGCCATCCTCATTCTTAGAGATGAGAACATCTAGGAATGGAAGACATCCATTGACTTCCTTTTCCATAGTGAATTTAATGGCGGAGGACTGGTTATTGAGATGACGGAAGAAAAGATCCAACTCACCAAGACCATGAGACCAAACTACACCTGTGTCATCTACAAATATCTTCCATAGCTTCGGTAAGAGACGAGAGGAGGCCAAAGCTTTGGACTCAAAATCCTCCATAAAAAGATTAGGGTCAACCGGGGACAAGGGGGAGCCCATGGCGACTCCACAGGTTTGCTCATAGAATTCTCCTTCGAAGTTGAAAAAGGTGGAAGCAAGGCACAACTCAACCAACCGAGCGGTATCAGGGTCAGTAAGCTTGTAGATAACCTCCATGGCCTCATTGATGGGAATACAAGTGTATAGGGAGACTACGTCGAAACTTACCAGAATGTCCCTAGGTTCAAGCTTAATTCTCTTAAGATCATCAATAAATGAGGTAGAGTCTTTGATGAAAGACTCTGTGCGACCAACTAAGGATCTCAGCTTCAAGGCGAGGAATTTAGAAAGGAGGTAAGTAGGACCTCCTATGGTATTGACAATGGGTCTCAAGGGAACCCCTTCCTTGTGGACCTTTGGAAGGCCATAGATCCTAGGTGTAATGGGGTTGCCCTCTATGAGTTTCTCGAAAAGAGGATTAGTGGAATTACACGACTTGATCGCAAGAGCGATTGCTCTAGAAACCCTTTTAAGAGGAGTTTTAGCAAGTTTTTATAGCTTCCACTATTGCAAAGATGATCTAGCATCTTATTTCGGTAATCCTCTCTGTCAAGGATGACCGCGACCCCTCCTTTATCCGCTTTCAAGACAACGACATCATGATTCTGGTTTAAGGTTTTTAGAGCCTCAAACTCAAATTTGCTGATATTACTCCGGGGAGGTTTTGCTCTCCTCAGGGCCACGACACAATCTTGCCTAATCGTGTCTTTAGTCTTATAAGGAAGGTTCTTAATGCCAAATTCCACGTCGCAGATGATGTCTTCAACATGAATTTTTCTAGGAGCTAAGGCAAAATTAAGACATTTTCCTAAGAGACTGAAAACAGAAGGGGGAAAGGAAAAACTTGACAGATTGATTACGTTATTGTTCGGGGGGAGATGACGAGAATATCCTCCAAGGTTATAATTATTGTTATTGTAGAATTTCTCACTATTTTTATTATTATTACTACTCTTCTTGAAACTCATATTCTCATTCCTAACTGCTCCTTTATTATTATAATAATTATTACTATTCACTTTACTATTATTAAGATTATTTTCCTCATCTTTGCTCAGATTATTATCACTATTAATTTCCTCATTCCTAGTTACCATATTATCATAGTTACCATCATCATTACAATCCCTATTATTATTATTTGCTTTCCTATTATTGTACCTAATAATATTAAAATTATTAATACTATTGCATTCATGGTTCTTTTTACTATAATTATTAATATCATACATATTGTTATTATTTGATATACTATAATTAAAATCCATACTATTATAATTCTTATTTTTCATATAATTATTACCACCTTTATTATTATTACCGTGGATGAAATTGGCAAAGTCACCTTTGCACAAACCAGAAGGGTTAATAACCGGGAGACTATCACCAAATCCGCTCATGCAAAAGTCCACACGCGGAGACTCACCCGAACAACCACCTCTCAGATCCACAGAGAGCTTAC
This sequence comes from Pinus taeda, assembly GCA_000404065.3. NCBI lineage: Eukaryota > Viridiplantae > Streptophyta > Pinopsida > Pinales > Pinaceae > Pinus > Pinus taeda. The sequence continues at coordinate 91,329 of APFE031183251.1, forward strand.
CATTGATCGCCAGCCTGCCATCGAACTCTGTCTGCGGAGAATGGTCCGGATACCTACCGATCGGAGACTCACCATCAAGATTTGGGGCTGAGAGCACCGCAGCCGCACTAACCCTTGATCGACCAGAGCCGCAGATCGAAGGGGTGGCCCGCAGAAGAGAAGAGCTCGACCGCGAAACAACACTAGTGCTGGTCGAGGGTGGAGAGAGGACTGGTTTACTACGTGGACATGAATTGCTGCCGGACTCATCGCTGGAATCGCTGCCAGAATCAACGCTGGGTAATCCAATCTCCATGAGGTCCTTCGACTTTTCAGAGCAGGAGGAGGGTGGATCGGAGGAGAACGATAAAGGAGCACCTAAAACCCAAGATCTGAGGAAAGAAACCTGGCTCATCGAAACCCGACTGTTCGATTGAGGATCAAAAGATAAATCAGAGGGCGAATCCGAACGCCTGGAAAGCTTAAGAAACTTGGCGGACTGCTTGAGCTTGAGTAACTCCTCCAATCGCTAGGATTTAAGGGCGGAGTAGGCATCGATCCTTGTCCAAAGGGGCACAGGGAAAAGACTCAGAAGTTCAAGATGCGAAGCCAGAAGAAGCCGAGAGAGATGGTCAAGCTTCTTCCTTACTCTGCAAATTTCAGATCTAACTAACCCTAAGCTCGCCCTTAGAAAAATTCCCTAATTCCTGGTGTTATTGAGGTTATGCTTAATTAGGGAAAAGTCAGGAATAACTGAGGAATCCCTGCATCGCTTAAGAAATATCAGATCAGACCTCAACTTTGTGACCTGCATGCATGCCCACTCAAAACGATGAACTTTCTTTGCGGTGGCTTCTCCTTGCAGGGAAATTATTAAAGAATTCAGACTGCTGTGATCCATAATCTTGTTTGTGAGAATAATTTTGGCAAAATCACATAAAAAATCATTTGCCGACGCATTTCGAACCAACCAGTGTGGTTCATCGTCAGGACAAGTTGAAGATCCAATCTGAGCGATAAGTTAAATAGGGACAACAGACCATTCCAACAGCTAATTTTTTTGGTTAAAGGACCTCTAATGGCTAGGTTTGACCCGACCCAAGGGGAGGGACCCAAATTTTATTTAATTTATCAATTT
>APFE031183251.1:97948-111392 GCA_000404065.3 Pinus taeda
GCTTCAAATTGTCTTAAAAAACTGACTCTAAAACAATGATAATGCCAAGCTCTAACATCAAAGTTAACTTTGTTTTACCTCTTTTTCACATCAACCCTCACTTTTCTCACTTGTCATTATGACTTCTCAATTACAATTTAACTTTGACTTTGAATTTGAAATGAATTTATGCTACCTCAAAGTAAAATACTACTTTTGGATTTCAACAATAAGCTGCCCTTATTACTCCATTAAATTTATCATGATTGCAAATATTTTAAAAAAATCTTTCATAACCTCATCTCTCCAAAATATCCATAAAAACTCTACTTTATCATCCTACTTAAAATGAATTTATCATCCACTTTATAAAAGGTGAATTCACGTTCAGTTCCAAACTTTTAAGTTTAATGGATGAACTTTTAAGTGTAATGCATGTAAAAAAAATAAAGTAAATTCTCACCATTCACTCATGAGAGGTCAGACCTTGAATTTGGCATTGAAAAAGAGTTCTCTAGATGGGTTCCATGCTACAGATTACGCTGCTCTCCACAATGTTGGTCTTATTTCACACTTGCAAACATGCTCCACGCTGGTGTTCTCTCTCATGCAGCGTTTTTAATGCACTCAGGCAGATTACAAAAAAATATTTTGCAGATCTGTGAATCTACACGTAGCACTTTGTTCAACGCTGGTGTTCCAGGTTGTTGTTACTTGCAGGTTCCACGCTGATCAATCAAATAGATCCACGTTTACACTCCCTTACACAATCTTAATATATAATTCTTGAAACTGAAATTATGCAAGGCAATTTTAATCCTGAAGTTAATTATGCAACCTGAAGCTCTTTTCTAAATTCTTGGCGCTGGGGAATGAGGAAATACCAGTGATGTCTCTGTTTCATAAAATGGAATCACAATGGGAAAGCTACAGTCGAGCGGTTTTAAATCCCGAGGACATCCTGCTGTGACTATCCGGCTGCCTGCCAACCATAATATCTAAATCTCATTACTTCAGTTCACATGTACTCGTCAACTAAAATAATCTAAAAGGGTCACTGCGGACTTAAATAAAGAATGCACCAGAAAGAAAAAACAGAGTCCAACACCACATGTTTGCCATCTCGTCCTGGTTACACAGTGCATGATGCAATTCAAGAAGCACGAACAGATTGGGGATTGTGAATTTGCACTACAAGAATCTTTTGGTGAAAGGGTTTGACAATCGATCTTAAATCTTGAAAATCCACCACTCACGATTGGATACTGCGTGGCACATCTTCGTAGTGTTCTTGGCACTCAAAAGTCGGCCCATCATTCGATTTCAACGAAGCTTGTGTTATACTTCGAATTGAATTGGAACGCGAGGCTTGGGAGCATTGGAAACGAGAAATGTGTTATTTCTTCATGGTTAAGGGAACAAAATAATAGTTGTGTCAAGGGCGACTCGTCTATTGCAACCGGCTTTCTTGGCCTGAGCTCTTACTGCAAAGAGACTTTCCCATCGAAATCTTTTTTGCTTGGTGACTTTGGCCAGCCATCAGGTGAGTCCTTGGAGGATGCTTTAAAGCAACTTGATTACTACTCTGCTCACAACGGCGAAGTCAAAACGCAAAATGTGCATAAAAGGAGTTCTATCTCCACAGTGTAAGCCTCCACTATACGCACCAGTCAGCGTCTTCAACGCAGATTTTCTCAAGGGATGACTCTTACACTAACAAATCAGACGCTACTATAAGGACAAACAACGACTGCAATGCTTTTAATCTGAAGGTTCTTTTGTATTCGGCTCCAATAGACTTACACACACCAAACCATTGCACAAACGAACAAAAAAGAACAAATCTACAGATCCACAAAAATATGACACACATCTACATAAATTTTTATGTACAGAGAATCAAATCTCAGATATTTTCCGTCCACTTGGGCTTTCCCTTCAAGGAGTCAAGCGCATATAGGCTCCATTATGTGTTATGATAGCACATGAAGAAGAATCACAAAGCCATATAACTATATGCACAACAAATTAACATACAAAAATTAAACTGGCGGGGAAAGGCAGAGAGCCATCATGTGATCTCTCATGCTCATGTAATTTTCTTTTTATTCAAATAATTTAATAATACATTTAAATACATGAGCAAGTGGTCTTAAGATAGTGCGTCTATCTTAGACTCACTTGGTTGAGACAATTTCTCAACTTACACACTAATTTAGGAGAGCTGGTTGGAGAGAATCTCTCATCCAAACTAGATTACTTAGTTTGAGAAATTCTCATGATTTTATTTATTTAATTTAATAATTGGATTTATTATTGATTTTTAAGAGAGTGAGGCTAATAGAATAATCAAAGTAACATATAACACATTGTATGGGTTTTTTCTAGATTCTGAAGAAAAATATATGTGATTTTGAATTTTTCAGTTCTATTATAAAAAAGAAATTGTAAGCTTGGCAGGACTATATCGTCATCATTGATATGAAATGATCATATGTTAAAATTGATGTAGAATTGGTTAGCCATTAATGATTTGAATGTTAACTGAAAGTGCGGAAATCGAAGAAAACTGCTTGAGAAGAAGACTTTACGACAGTTGATTAAACATAAGTTAGATGCATAACAGAAGTGAAAATAGTAAAAAAACAATGATACCAGATAGAAAAGTTGATTACGGAGTTCGTCCCTGATGGACTACATCTCCGGGTCCGCTTTCAAGACGGGTGATCGCTTTTTTAGGATTGAAACCAAGGAGTTCGATTACAAACATAATATATTAGACTGAATATGCACGCAAGTACTTCTGATCACGATCAAAAGAAAACTCTTTGAACTAGATTTCCAACGCCTGTCACGGTTCCCAATTTCGACTCCGGATGCTCCTGTTACACTAAAAACAAAACTGCCTATGACCTCCAGAATCTGCATACAAAAACCAAAACCATCAATATCCCCTTCAATGAACCAAACTCCTTTTAAAACCTTCCAGGTGCACTCGAACTTCCTTCAAAGAGTTTACAAATGCATCAGTTGTTCCTTAGGGTTAATTTAGGGTTTTTTGGTTAATAGTTTAATGTAAAATATGACACTCATCACATAGGATTAATTGTTTTATCAAAACTACATTAAAAAACCACTTGAAACCTTATAATAGCCCGAAAGCCATTAGCTGTTAGCTAACCGGGTGGAGGATTGGTGACAGAACATGTGTTCAAGCGGATATGCCCTATGGTTAGTGAGTTGACGGTTTTGCTACATGCTAATGGTTGACTATGTGGTGAACTGCATTGTCACATGTCCATGGTTTATACCCTGATGCGGTTCCGAAACCTGGAGGTTAACACACCCGCTTACCTATTCACATGGACATGGTCCCCGCATTGTTTGATGCTAGTTGTTCCTGCTACGGTCAAGGTTGCGGCTTCCACAACCGTTCACACAACATAACTCCAATGGTTATAATGTGGTTATGGTTTCAATTCCCGACGACTTACCTGCAACCTATATTTGCTTTCCCGTTCACATGGACATGTATATTTGCTGCGGTCTGCTAATCGTCTATGGTTTGGACAATTTATGTTATTTGCAAAGGTTTTACAATGTTTAAACATATTAATATAACCCGAGAGTTATACATAGGGTTTTTATGACTTAGGAAATGTATTTTTTAGTACATAGCAATGCTGCCATAAGAACCGATAGGCTAGATCATAGGGTATGTATTTTATTACGTTTGTAAGTATGGTTTAAAGCTTAGGTGTTAGGTTAAGGTGCATGGATTTAGGTTTAAGATTAGGTTAGGGTTTTAGGATTAGGTAAAAAGATAACCTTTTACATCAAGTGTCGCAAAGTGACATTTGCGACATTCGTCACATGATGACAACAACTAAACCTTGTACATGGACAACAAAACCTACGTCGATGATCAACCGTGGTGGAGATGTCAATGAACACTTGTTGACAACTAGCTACAAACCCATTACCATGAAAACCATTAATATCACTTGAATCAACCTGAACACCATGAAAAACCATAAACAACACTGTCGAATCTGACGACCAGAACTGAATGCTGACAACGACACTAAACAATGACGATGAACCTGTGCAACTGATTTGACGAGATCCTCCTAGATCAATCCTCTCCACTTGAAAGCTTTTGGACCACAAAAGTTTGACTAAACAAATAGTCAATGAGGGTAGAGCTCCCTCATTTTCCACCTTGCCCATATGATGTACCAATACATTTGATCAATCACCTGCAAGTGATGACCCTGATGATGCTGACCATGGCACATTTTGATTCGGTGACCTGTCCCATCCATCTGTAGTATGAACAACTTGCGATGATGGTCAAACAACCTATTATGAAAATGGCAATTGATTTCTTTCCATGAAGAACCATGAGTTAGTGATTCATAATCATATTTGAAAGTAGTCCCCACAGAATATTGTTCAATACCATCAACATGTATTAACAATCTATTTTGCGGAATAACTGAGACAATCAAAGATGTTTTTGACATCAAAATAGCTATACTTTTCTGATTCCTGATTACTAAGTGAACTTGCTGCCATAAACCCATCAAACTATAAGGTGAAAATTGATGCAACTTAGTTTGTCTTTGAAAGTATTGAATTAGCTGTTGATTTGTTTGAATCACTTTTTCCTTATTCATTAAATGATGTTTCCATTGATTAACACTTTCCCCTGATGCATAAGTTTCCCTTAGACATTTTGACACTGCTTTAGAAAAGCCTTTGATATGAAAACAAATAGGCTCCCTCTCCACTTGAAAAGAGGTTTCCAAATTGTTCGAAACATGACATTGTGACACAATATAAGAGAAATTTAACACTGATTTTCCCCAATACTGACCTGTATCCCTGTAACTGTTAATTTCCAAACTTGAACTGAATTGATTCATTCTGACCTTAGGAAGAGGAGCTTTAGGCACAAACTGTAATTCATCTTGTATTCCCTGCTTATGAGTAAGATGTTTGGTTTTAGATAGAATTGGAATAGTTTCTATCTGTTTAATCAAACTATCTTTAAGATGAGTCTCATAACTTGAACAAACATCATTGTTATGTTGTTCCTCTATGCACATGATTACAAATCTTTTATTTGAACTTATTAAACGCTTCATCTGATTATCAACAACTAAATTCAAGTGATTTTTACTTTGATGTGCCCTGACAATAAATTCAACCCCATCTTTCTTAAGGTGATATTTATGCTCTCTCCTATAAAATACTGCATCACGATCATAAAGATAAGGACTTCCTAAGACAAATCCACATATGTCTACGGGAACCACATCTAATTGCACTTCATCAATGTAATTAGCTATAATGGAAAATCTTAATCGACATTGTATGGTGACTTTTATCTGAGTTGATTTATTTAGCCATCCTAATGGGTAAGGTCTTGAATGAATTCGTGTTTCCAAACTAAAACTCTTACCTAAATATTCAGATATTAGATTGGCCTATGATCCACTGTCAAACATTGTATCTATCTTTGTATGCTTATAAGTTATCCTTATGTTAAACAATTCAACTCTTTTATCCTCATTTGAAGGATTTATTTTTGATGAGGATGCAATAGTTTTCGAACTTGAACCAGTGATAGAAGTTTTACTTGTTGTAACCATAGAGTTATCCATCTTTCATCACTTGAATCTGAACCTAGATCTTGCTGGATTGCTGCAATTGCCTTCTTTTCATCCTTCTCCTTAAGGAAATTTTTGGGCTTAAGTTCTGGATGAAGTTTCTAGCACTTAGATTCATCATGACCGATTCTCTGGCAATGAGAACAAGTAGGTCTTTCCTTTTGAGATATCATTGATTTCTTTCTCTTCGAATTGTTCTTCCCCTTACTGTCATTGGAATCTTTGATTTCCAACTCTTTGGATGACTACGATGAAAGCTTGAATGGTCTGCCACCTGACTAAATAAGTATGGCCTGAACACACACTTCATCAAAATCATCAGGATTAAACATCAATAATGTATGCTGCAAATATGAATGTAAACTGCCAATGTATTTTAACAAAGTTTCACGTGTACCCAATGAAATACCAAGTGCTAATGCTTACTTTCTGAACTCCTAAACACTCTTCCCTTTACCTTGCCTCAGATGCTGCCAATCAATAACAACTTACTGCATGTATCCTAAAGGATAAAATTGTTTCTTAAGAGCTTTTAAAAACTTAGATCATGAAGAGATGACTTTTCCTTTCCGCTTTACATCTATCTGAGTTTTACTTTCCCACTAGATTAAAGTTGTTCTCCCCATTCTAAGTGTAGCTAACTGAATTTTCGTTTTATCATCAGAAATGTTCTGAAAACGACAATACACTTCTAACTGCTTAATCTAGTTATCTAGATTTTCAGGATTCATTTCACCATCATTAATAGGTAACTCAAATTTTACATCAAGTTTCAAAAGAGATGTTTTCTTAGGTTTCTTTTCCGTTTCAGATTCTGCACTAGAAGAAGAAGAATAAGAAGAAGGGGATGATGGAGATGATGGAGGTGAAGGTGGTTTATGAGCCTTGCCTTTACCTTTGTCCTTCTTCGATGTCTTTGAAGAAGAAGCTACATCTCTTGCCTTTTTGTCTTCGTAAAGTTATCCCAACATCTGCTGCATAGTCAAGAATTCTTGTTGAAACTATTCATCACTCATCTTAGTTTCAGTGTTTTCACCTGCATCAGATCTTGTCATGGTCGACCTATGAATGACTCATCGCTTTCCAATCTTTAGATCAATATGCTCAATGATTCCTTCTCCTCATTGCGACTTTGACCTGGTTAACATTCAATGGAAAATCTACAAACGCAACTTGCTCCGATACCAAATTATATGATCTGAAATGATCATATGTTAAAACTGACGTAGAATTGATTATCCATTAATGAATTGAATGTTAACTGAAAGTGCAGAAATCGAAGAAAACTGCTCGAGAATAAGACTTTACGATAGCTGATTAAACATAAGTAAGATGCATAACATAAGTGAAAACAATAAAAAATAGTGATACCAGACAACAAAGTTGATTACGGAGTTTGTCCTTGATGGACTATGTCTCTGGGTCCGCTTTCATGATGGGTGACCGCTTTATTAGGATTGAAACCAAGGAGTTCGATTACACAGAGAATAGACTAGACTGAATGTGCATGCAGGCACTTCTGATCACTATCAAAAGAAAGCTCTTTGAACCAACTTTCCAATGCCTATAATGGTTCCCAATTCAGACTCCGGATGCTCCTGTTACACTAAAAATAAAACTTCCTATGACCTCCAGAATCTGCATACAAAAACCAAAACCACCAATATCCCCTTCAATGAACAAAACCTCCTTTTAAAACCTACCAGGTGCACTCGAAATTCCTTCAAAGAGTTTAGGAATGCATCAGTTGTTCCTTAGGGTTAATTTAGGGTTTTTTGGTTAAAGGTTTAAGGTCAAATATGACATTCATCACATAGGATTAATTGTTTTATCAAAACTTCATTAAAAACACACCTGGAATTTTATAATAGCCCAAAAGACGTTAGTCGTTAGCTAACCTGGCAGAGGATTGGTGACAACACATGTGTCCAAGCGGATATGCCATGCGGTTAGTGAGCCAACGGTTTCACTGCACGCTAATGGTTGACTGTGTGGTGAACTGCATTGTCACATGTCCATGGTTTATACCTCGATGTGATTCCGAAACCTGGAGGTTAACGCACCCACTTACTTGTTCACATGGACATGGTCCCCGCACGGTTTGATGTTGGATGTTCCCGCTATGGTCAACGCCATGGATTCCATAACCGTTCACACAACATACCTCTAACGGTTGTAACACGGTTACGGTTTGAATTCCCAACGGCTTACCTGTAACCTATATCCACTTTCCCGTTCGAATGGACATGTATATTCCATTGCAGTCTGCTAACCCTCTGCGGTTTGGACAGTTTATGTTATTTGCAAAGGTTTTACAATGTTTAAACATATCAATATAGCTCGAGAGTTATACATAGGGTTTTTATGACTTAGGAAATGTATTTTTTAGTACATAGCAATGTTGCCATAAGACCCGATAGGTTAGATCATAGGGTATGTATTTTTTTACATTTGTAAATATGGTTTAGAGCTTAGGTGTTAGGTAAAGTTGAATGGATTTAGGTTTAGGATGAGGTTAGGGTTTTTGAATTAGGTAAAAAGATAACCTTTTACATCAAAGTGTCGCAATGTGACATTTGCGACATTTGTCACATGATGACGACAACTAAACCTTGTACATGGATGAAAAAACCTACGTCGATGATCAACCCCGGCGCAATTGTTGATGAACACTTGTCGACAACTAACTACAAACCCATTACCATGAAAACCATTAATATCACATGAATCAACCTAAATACCATGAAAAACCATAAACAACACTGTCAAATCTGATGACACGGAACTGAATGCTGACTACGACACTGAACACTGATGATGAACCTGTGCAACTAATAAGACAAGATCCTCCTGGATCAATCATGTCCAATATATTACCCCGATCGGGGCATGGAAATGAATTGGTGACTTCACATCAAGGAGTGCCTTATCATGTCACTCGATGACCCTCTATCCAAGACCCCATGGACTTTAGTTATGTTCTAATTATATTAAAAAGACGAGAAGATTGAAATATCAATTACCCCTTCCTCCCTAGGCCAATGACTACTACATTCCCATATACTAGTCTGAGAATGATATGAAATTATTTGGAAAATTTTGTTGTTAGAAAAATTGAAAGTATTTTTTAAATTGTGCTATTATGCTATAATAGGAGTAATTTAAAGCGATAATTGTGAATGAAGACAAACTATAACATCAAGCCTTCATATTTTTAAAATTTTTTAGTTTGTGTTCTCAATGCTTCAATAATCAACTAGAGAAAGTATGCAAACATGAAAATATTATTCCTTTTATCAAGCCTATAACCCAAGCATCACTGATAATACTATGTCTTTTATTAAACAATCTAGATAAATATGTTAATTTCAACTGAGAAAGAAAAATAGACGATGTGACGCTTATTTCATTGCAAGTCACCAAAAAGACAATGCTACCCAACTCAGAAGTAAATTTTATTATGAAAAATGCTTTATTCAGAAATCTCAATGCAAACACAACAAAGCCAAATATACAAAATTATTAAATAAAAGATGATAACCATGGGATGAAAAATTAGCCAAATTTATATACTTGTACCTGTGTATGCTAAATAGCTAGCGAATCTAGAGAAAAGCGGTTGAGAAACTACCAACTCCAGTCTAGAGTTTTCAAGCTCTTATTTAGCCAAGACTCAACCCAAACTGAGCGTGTGCATTGTAGTTTTGTATGTGCAAGCTTACAACCGAAGTTTATCAATTTTGAAGCTCTTGAACTCTCTTTTTTATTGAGGATAATGAAAAAAAAAATTGCTAGTAATCCCCACACAAGTTGTGGCCAAGAGACATGGCTCTCTTTTCAGCGTGTGTCTTCTCATATTAGCACCAAAATGATACTTTTTACGTAACTTCTAGCACTTCAAACTATCACAACAACATGGAGGCTCAGTGAATGATGGCTGCCATGTTGTTATTTATCCTACGTACATTTTAGATCCAACAAAATGTAATTCATATCAGAAATTAAATGAACACTATAATGTGATATGGTAAATGAACTTGGGTTTCCAATGTAAACATCATGTCATTGTGTCTGGATTTATCCATGGATGTGCTAAATATTATGTATAGGTTATTTGTATTCTTAGCTATGTTCAATGTACTCACTATAGTTTAATCCATAGTTAGAATAACTAATTCTCTACTTTATTTTGTTAGTAATACGTGGAATTATTCTTCCATTACCTTTTAATGAAATCCGACAACAACATAATGATATTCACCCCTTTAATGGAGTTCGTGAAAAATGCTTTATTGGGAAAAAGTTGTATGAGAGTGAATCACCATGGGGTAGAAATTGGAAAAAGTCCACGACTCATTACATTTTTTTCTTAAATTTCTTAAAAAAGTATTAAGAAGTTTTATTTTATAAATTTATTAAAAGTGAAAATAAAATAATTATAATTTAAATTATAATTATTATTTTTCAAATAAAAATTATATTTTTAATTATTCACTTTTGATCACTCTTGTGGACGAGCAAGATGTCCCATACCACTCTAATCACATAATTACCTTTGTGAATATATCTTTTGCAATTAACAACTCCACCAAACAAAGTTTATCCTCACATGATCTTTCACAATATGAAATATGAGAATAAAGTTGATTCATATAAATTTCAGAGTTTGATAACAAAGTTGGTATGAAGTTTCGTGTAAATTTAATTCTCTAAGCATAAGTTAGAATCATTTTTTTCATATTTACTTCAAAATTATGTACCACTAACCTCATTGACACGTAATATGTGCAATAAATTCTAGTTAAATTGATCACTATATGATAAGATAAAAACGTGGAGTTAATTTTCACACTCAACTGTCTAATTTAACAAACCCCACCCAAAATCCAGGTACCATAGATATCCCTGTCCTCTCACTTTAAGTCCAAATGACAGGTTCATTATCGTATCTTGTACCGACTCCTTGGTAGCACCTTGAGAAGTCTAGAGTTTCTCCCACATTTAATTACGAAAAATGCAAATCCCGCTAGCTAACATACGTCGATGTTCTTTAAGGCACAAACTCCTTTAAATTGTGCCCATTATAGGCCATCCTCCCAACTCTTGCACACATTTCAAATAATAACACTGGACTAGCATGTGGCACACTGTTATTAAATGAAATCTATGTAAACTCATGTAAAGTGCAATAATGACAAAATGAAACTATAGCTAATCAAAAGACATATAAATAAATTAAATTATTAATAAAAAAATAAAATTAAGTATCTAATGTTAACATTGTGAAATATTGTTTAATTTTTGGTTAACTGCAAAACAAATTCAAGATCAATGCATAAATTGAATGTGTTACCACCTACCTTCCGGTAGGAATAATAACACTTTACCACAATATCTATACTTTTATATTTGTAGAGACTCCCTACAATAACTTTTATTTGTAGAAATATTATTAATCTAACCCAATAGTTGGTAACTCTGTTAATTATTCCTCACTTTAATTATATGTATTCACCATCAATTTTAACCCAATATTAATTATAATAATTATTTTATTATAAATAAAAAGATTATATATAATATTTTTAATTCTAACGCTAATTCTAAATTATCTTAACCAATTATCAAGCTCTTAATAATAAATTATCTTAATGAAAGTATTACAATAACATTATTATAATCATTTAACTGTTAAATCCATTCTACATATACTATCTTCTTTATTAATTAAATAGTGCATAACCTTAAATTATAATAAGAATAACATCACAATGTTAATAATATTAATTTACATTGTATTATTATAAGGAATAATAATAACAAATTACATTGATTTAATAATCAGTATTAATGACATTTTGACTTAAATTAATTATTAATGATTATAAATAAACGATATTTATTTTTGTTTTTGTTATGCTTGATATTCTATTGATTATTTAAAAGAGAGCATACATCAATCTTTTTCATGTCGTTGTCCGCCACTAGGGAAACTAGACCAAAGGCGAAAATATAGTTTTTTTTGTCCAAAAAAATACATAATACTCAAAAATATTGTTAACATATCAAGTGTTCAATGAAATAATAGTACTATCAAGGAAGTTTTTATAGCTAAGAGTAACAAAATTGCAACTACATTGGCCACAACCTAAGGCAACCGAAGGCATCCATAACTAATAAAAAACATTGATGTAAGCAAAAGAGTAAGTCATAAAACAAACTAGGTTGAAGTTGACACATCAATTACAACAACGAGGTACTTGGAGAACCTAGTCCCTTGCTCTTAGAGAGTAGGGCCTCAATCCTAGCTAATTGCAGTGTCATATCTATGTGTTCAAAGGACATTTGGAGATTCTTTGCAAGTAATATGCTAAGCTATAGAGCAATTTTACTTTTATTGTCTTCTTTATCCTCCAAAGCTTTGTCAATAAGCATTTTGAGATGCTAATGGACCTCAAAAGTGCATAGATACATATTTTGTTGGTCACATGTATGGCCTGGATCAAGGATTCAATCTATCACATGACCAAGTATAGCATCACTAGTGTAAACATTCCTCTCTTCCATAACTTCAAAAGCAAATTTGTCCACCATAGATTGAATGTGCTCTGGAGTTGAATCCTTGTATCTCTGAGTTGTTGATTGTGCTCAAGAGAAATCATGATAACTTCCCTCACCTCTACTAGCTGAGCCACGTCGACATCTCATTATCTAATGTGGCATTGTATGAGGTTTATAGAAAGGATGATAAAAATATTGCCTATGAAGGTGCACAAAAGGAATTTGATGTTCACCCAAGTATTCTGCTAAAAGAAAAGATAAAGATGAGCGACTACAGTGGAGTCAAGGGGGGGAAGGTTTTCGGCCAACCAAGTAGGCGTGCATGCAAGGGGAATTGAATGGATATCATGGGGATTCCTCATAGGGAGGGGTCACACAAATGGTAGTAGGTCTGATAAATTCATAATTTGAGTGCAAGAAAACCAATGGTCTCAGGTTAATAAGTGCTAAAAAAGGACTTAAATATTCATCCTTTTTCAAATTATCCATGAATACTACAAAATAATGCAAGAGTAGCTAGGGAGAAGTTATGAAATGAGTCATCTCACATCCTATTTTGATTTTGTTAAATTTCACTAAACGCCAAGAGATAGAGTCCACTACCTCCCCACCATGAAATATTAACCAAAGGCTACTCCCTTTCACAAGTTGTTGAGCACTCTCATTGTGTTAGGATGGAGTCTTTATTCTTCACTCGAAAATGGTGCCAACACCCACCGTGTATAACCAGGAGTAGGCCAGGTTAGGGGGGTCCATGCCTTCCCTTCTACTCAAGATAGAAACAACACTCTAGGAAAGGATTTTTAGAGAGTGGGTGGCTAATTTCCTAGTGAAATGAGGCTTAGTTGCATGAAACTAGCAAGGCTCAAAGGCTCTCGATGTGGAGGTCACCTAAGCGTCTTAGCTTGTACTCATGAGGTGGTGATATGTGTGCTTAATGCCAAGTAATGGCATTTACATGTTGTTCTAATTGGCCCTGCTAGGTGGAAGGCAGGACGTCCCTACCTCTGCTCTCGTGAGAGTAGGGTGACGATGGAGAACCTATCTGCCTTTCCCCCTTGGCACGCTTTGTTGTTAATACACCTCGATTGGGGGCTTTGTTTAGATGATTTGCAAGAGTGGGGGTGCAATCTATATCTATGTTCATTAGATATTTTCATTCATTTGCCAAAGAGGTAGTTTAGATTAACTCCCATGGAGAGGAGAGAGATAGGTTAGAGTCTTTGCAA
>APFE031183251.1:118443-143154 GCA_000404065.3 Pinus taeda
TGTTAGTAATACGTGGAATTATTCTTCCATTACCTTTTAATGAAATCCGACAACAACATAATGATATTCACCCCTTTAATGGAGTTCGTGAAAAATGCTTTATTGGGAAAAAGTTGTATGAGAGTGAATCACCATGGGGTAGAAATTGGAAAAAGTCCACGACTCATTACATTTTTTTCTTAAATTTCTTAAAAAAGTATTAAGAAGTATCCATTAATTTTATGAAAAGTCATATAAGTGAAATAAATAAATTATAAATTAATAAATTATATTTTTATTTATTAATTTCAAATAAAAATTATATTTGTTAATTTATTCACTTTTGAGGTCACTCTTTTGGACGAGCAATGTCCCATACCACTCTAATCACATAATTACCTTTGTGAATATATCTTTTGCAATTAACAACTCCACCAAACAAAGTTTATCCTCACATGATCTTTCACAATATGAAATATGAGAATAAAGTTGATTCATATAAATTTCAGAGTTTGATAACAAAGTTGGTATGAAGTTTCGTGTAAATTTAATTCTCTAAGCATAAGTTAGAATCATTTTTTTCATATTTACTTCAAAATTATGTACCACTAACCTCATTGACACGTAATATGTGCAATAAATTCTAGTTAAATTGATCACTATATGATAAGATAAAAACGTGGAGTTAATTTTCACACTCAACTGTCTAATTTAACAAACCCCACCCAAAATCCAGGTACCATAGATATCCCTGTCCTCTCACTTTAAGTCCAAATGACAGGTTCATTATCGTATCTTGTACCGACTCCTTGGTAGCACCTTGAGAAGTCTAGAGTTTCTCCCACATTTAATTACGAAAAATGCAAATCCCGCTAGCTAACATACGTCGATGTTCTTTAAGGCACAAACTCCTTTAAATTGTGCCCATTATAGGCCATCCTCCCAACTCTTGCACACATTTCAAATAATAACACTGGACTAGCATGTGGCACACTGTTATTAAATGAAATCTATGTAAACTCATGTAAAGTGCAATAATGACAAAATGAAACTATAGCTAATCAAAAGACATATAAATAAATTAAATTATTAATAAAAAAATAAAATTAAGTATCTAATGTTAACATTGTGAAATATTGTTTAATTTTTGGTTAACTGCAAAACAAATTCAAGATCAATGCATAAATTGAATGTGTTACCACCTACCTTCCGGTAGGAATAATAACACTTTACCACAATATCTATACTTTTATATTTGTAGAGACTCCCTACAATAACTTTTATTTGTAGAAATATTATTAATCTAACCCAATAGTTGGTAACTCTGTTAATTATTCCTCACTTTAATTATATGTATTCACCATCAATTTTAACCCAATATTAATTATAATAATTATTTTATTATAAATAAAAAGATTATATATAATATTTTTAATTCTAACGCTAATTCTAAATTATCTTAACCAATTATCAAGCTCTTAATAATAAATTATCTTAACCCATTATCAAGCTTCTTATAATGAATATGAACTTAATAATAGTATTATAATAACATTATTAATAATCCTTAACTCGTTACATCCATTTCTACTATATACTATCAATAGTGCATAACCTTAAAATAATAATACAATAACACCGACAATATTAATAATACTTAATTTACATTGGTATTATTATAAAAATAATAATAACAATATTACACATTGATTATAATCGTTTATTAATGACAATTTGAACTTAATTAATTATTAATATTATAATAACGATATTTATTTTTGTTTTTGTTATGCTTGATATTCTATTGATTATTTAAAAGAGAGCATACATCAATCTTTTTCATGTCGTTGTCCGCCACTAGGGAAACTAGACCAAAGGCGAAAATATAGTTTTTTTTGTCCAAAAAAATACATAATACTCAAAAATATTGTTAACATATCAAGTGTTCAATGAAATAATAGTACTATCAAGGAAGTTTTTATAGCTAAGAGTAACAAAATTGCAACTACATTGGCCACAACCTAAGGCAACCGAAGGCATCCATAACTAATAAAAAACATTGATGTAAGCAAAAGAGTAAGTCATAAAACAAACTAGGTTGAAGTTGACACATCAATTACAACAACGAGGTACTTGGAGAACCTAGTCCCTTGCTCTTAGAGAGTAGGGCCTCAATCCTAGCTAATTGCAGTGTCATATCTATGTGTTCAAAGGACATTTGGAGATTCTTTGCAAGTAATATGCTAAGCTATAGAGCAATTTTACTTTTATTGTCTTCTTTATCCTCCAAAGCTTTGTCAATAAGCATTTTGAGATGCTAATGGACCTCAAAAGTGCATAGATACATATTTTGTTGGTCACATGTATGGCCTGGATCAAGGATTCAATCTATCACATGACCAAGTATAGCATCACTAGTGTAAACATTCCTCTCTTCCATAACTTCAAAAGCAAATTTGTCCACCATAGATTGAATGTGCTCTGGAGTTGAATCCTTGTATCTCTGAGTTGTTGATTGTGCTCAAGAGAAATCATGATAACTTCCCTCACCTCTACTAGCTGAGCCACGTCGACATCTCATTATCTAATGTGGCATTGTATGAGGTTTATAGAAAGGATGATAAAAATATTGCCTATGAAGGTGCACAAAAGGAATTTGATGTTCACCCAAGTATTCTGCTAAAAGAAAAGATAAAGATGAGCGACTACAGTGGAGTCAAGGGGGGGAAGGTTTTCGGCCAACCAAGTAGGCGTGCATGCAAGGGGAATTGAATGGATATCATGGGGATTCCTCATAGGGAGGGGTCACACAAATGGTAGTAGGTCTGATAAATTCATAATTTGAGTGCAAGAAAACCAATGGTCTCAGGTTAATAAGTGCTAAAAAAGGACTTAAATATTCATCCTTTTTCAAATTATCCATGAATACTACAAAATAATGCAAGAGTAGCTAGGGAGAAGTTATGAAATGAGTCATCTCACATCCTATTTTGATTTTGTTAAATTTCACTAAACGCCAAGAGATAGAGTCCACTACCTCCCCACCATGAAATATTAACCAAAGGCTACTCCCTTTCACAAGTTGTTGAGCACTCTCATTGTGTTAGGATGGAGTCTTTATTCTTCACTCGAAAATGGTGCCAACACCCACCGTGTATAACCAGGAGTAGGCCAGGTTAGGGGGGTCCATGCCTTCCCTTCTACTCAAGATAGAAACAACACTCTAGGAAAGGATTTTTAGAGAGTGGGTGGCTAATTTCCTAGTGAAATGAGGCTTAGTTGCATGAAACTAGCAAGGCTCAAAGGCTCTCGATGTGGAGGTCACCTAAGCGTCTTAGCTTGTACTCATGAGGTGGTGATATGTGTGCTTAATGCCAAGTAATGGCATTTACATGTTGTTCTAATTGGCCCTGCTAGGTGGAAGGCAGGACGTCCCTACCTCTGCTCTCGTGAGAGTAGGGTGACGATGGAGAACCTATCTGCCTTTCCCCCTTGGCACGCTTTGTTGTTAATACACCTCGATTGGGGGCTTTGTTTAGATGATTTGCAAGAGTGGGGGTGCAATCTATATCTATGTTCATTAGATATTTTCATTCATTTGCCAAAGAGGTAGTTTAGATTAACTCCCATGGAGAGGAGAGAGATAGGTTAGAGTCTTTGCAACCCAAATTAGCTAAGCGATCTACCACCTTATTAAGTAAGTGCCTTATGACTTGTATGTATGGTAGTAGTTTCATTATTCTAGAAACAAAAGATTCTAGTCACCAACTAGATGATATCTTATCTGAGTCAGTGCCATTCAAAATCTTCTTTAAAATAGTGATGATAATGTGAGAGTTCCCTTTGACCATCAACTTTTGATAACCTTCAAATTTGGCTACTTGGAGCCTTGTTCTTAAGGCATGGAGCTCTATGGCATTTTTTTTGTTAATCCCCATTGTACCTACTATTACAAAGCTACAACACCCTGAATTATCACAAAAGATGCCTCCAAATCCTAAATCACCAAGGTTTCCATTTGAAGCCCCATCAAAATCGAACTTTAGGAAGCACGATGGTGCACAAGAGCATGATTTTGGGGAATAGGAAAGAACTTGACAACCTGAGATGATGGGGAGGGAGGAGGGAGGGGAAAGAGATAAAGAGTGGATAATAGGGGCCTCAGTGGGAGAGGCATACCAATCCTTTGTTGACCAATTACTCAAGAGTGTGGATTCTCTTGTATTCTGGAGAACTCTTTCCCAAACTCCTTTGATATTCATGAAGGTTACTTTCAAAACTTTGTTATTTCTTTCTCTCCAAATTGACCATAGGAAAATTCAAGTGTGAGTGTCCACAAGGGAATGGGGTTGTGAAAAGATGAGGGTTTCTATGAGGAGATTATCTTTGAAACTTCTGGATTACAATTGTGCTCAAACTATCTAAACATGGATGCAACCTTGGGCCACTATTCCTTGTGAGTGGGTGGAGACTTCCACAATTAATCATATTGTTAGAGATTTCCATACTAACACTGTGTAATATGTGCAAAAGGGCAATTGTTAAAGATACTATTTCTTGTTTATTGATGATTTTTATACAAGTAGTAATAACAGGGGCCTTTAAAGCCTATTCATTAAATGTGATCACATTTTAGCGTGCTTTTTCTTGCTATCATCCATAGGAAAGTCATTGCTTTTGGCCATAAGTTTTTTTTCCAAATACATGTTCAAATAGTGTCTATGGGGTATTGGTCAAAATATGAGGCTAGGAAGTAAGATTCCTTCACCAGGAAATTTCCAGTCAGATTGCAGCCCCACCTTATCTTGTCTTCTCCATCAATAACTAGTATTTCTTGTTGCTATGAAATGTTTTCTAAAAGAGACCATTCCTCCTATGGGATGTCGAAGTTACAATCTTATTTGCTCTTCCATGCGCACCAATTTGATTTGTCTATTTAAGATTTCCAATACTGATCCACCTAGGTCAATCCCTTGGTTTCCATTAGCTCTACTAGTTGAGTAGATTGTTCCTCCGAGTCCAATTTTGGTAGTTGTTTCCATGATTCCTTCATAATTTGGTTGCTCCACCATTGCAAATGTCCTAGAATAGGCCGCATTGGTTTAGATCCTTGTTCTAATCAATAAGATTCTAAATTGGAGAGCCAAATATGTGATAATATCTATGCAACTTGAGGCCATGATTAATCCTTCACTATATTTTCCATTCCAAATTGTTTCCCAAACATCTGCCCCCCTTAAATCCACCTCTACCAAAGTTTGACTCCCATGACTTTGTTAAGAACTTCTAGGTCCCTAAGTCCAAGACCTCCTCTCTGTCTGGGCAAGCATAGTTTGTTCCATGATACTAGGCTCATTTGTGTTCTTGAGTGTCTCCACCCCATAAAAAGGAGTGATAAAAGTTATATATGAATCAAAGGACTCCTTTTGGAGTCGCCAAAACCAAAATTATTTAAATTGGTAAAGACTGCATAACATATTTAAGGACTAACCTCCCAGCTAAGTTAAGGACTTGAAAGATTCAATTGTCTAGTTTGGTTGAAATTTTGTCAAGAAGATCTCACCAACAGACAATTTCTAGGGAGTTATCCATGAGAGGTTCGCCCACACTAATCACAGGGAGTGAAGAGTGTTGAAAGCCCATTATTTGTGCCAAGTGGGCCTGAATACTGGCGTGGGTATTGAAAAATAAGACTTGAGACTTAGAGGAGTTAATTGTGGTGCCTGAAACTAGCATAAACTCATCCAAGATTCTTTTGATGGCTTGTGCTTCTCTAACCGTGGACACTCCTATTAACATGGTGCCATCCATGCACTGTTGGTGGGTGATGCGGGTCGTATGGTTGTTAAGCCTTATTCCCATTACTTCCCATTTGTGCATAATTTCTTGTATGTGGAAGCCTGGACCCTCGAAAACCAAAATAAAGGGGAATTGAGAAAGATGATCCTCTTGTTGAATGCCTTATGATGAGTTAAAGATAGAGGCAGTAAAACACTTCATAAGGATGGAAAATAATGGGGAAGAAAATAGGGAGGATACTCACTTAGTCCATTCATCAGAGAAACCAAATGATTTCAACACATGGAATGGAGATGTAATATCCCCAATTTTGATTTTCCGCATTAGAGACAATTTTGGGAAAAAGGGAAACATTTCCAAGATTGGACTTAGGAGGAAAAAGGAAAATTATGTCCTTAGTGGAGAGTTGGGACCACAAGGAGAGAATATGCGACCCAAGAGGCAATTCGTAGTAGTGAGAAGAGAGAGAGAAAGGAAGGGGTGAGAATTAGTGAAGTGGGGACCACCAAGGGAGAGAGGAACAACAATCATAAATATAGCTTAGAGGCCTCCATTTAGTATCATTGATCATTTGAAAATTTAACAAGGAATTTCTAAGTGAGAATTCCACCCTCATTTCAGAGAACTTCGAGTGTCTCCCTTGTGAGGCAATTTGGGGAGCTCAATTCTAAGTTTCCATTGGGCATAATTGTAAGTTACTGTAGTTGGTACGTGTTCCTTCCAGGTGTAGAGGTGGCTCAAATCACTTGTGGGGAGATCAGTTACATAAGAGAAGAACACCCGAGGATTTGCATGTATTTTTCCTTATTTTAGATGAAGATTTTTGTGGTGATTATCAGAGTTGAGTTTGAGGGAATTCTCAAGGTCGAAATTATACATTTTGGGAAGTGTGCAAGGGTCTCCAGGCAAGCTTGCATAGAGGTTGCAGGAATATAGGTTGAGGAGAGATAAGGGCTAGAGATTAGAGGTATTCCTCAACAATAATTTTGCCAGAGTTGGGATAGATTTCTAGTGGTGGATTTGGGCTTAATTCAAGAATATTAGTATTGTGGGGTGTTTTATGGCAAAATTGGGCGATTTACACTTGTCTGGGGTTACCAAGGGTTGGCAGATTTAGCCCAAACCCTTTTTGGGTTTTTGTGGGTTTGGTGAGAGGAGACTGTGGCTAATTTTATATAATTTTGGGATGATATTCAGGCCCGAAATCCTCATTCTTATAGAAGGGAAAATTGTTAGTTAGTTGGGGACTTTGCACCACTTGTGGTTTCAATTTTGGCTTGGAGATAGGCCAAACATTTTCTAGGTATTTTTGGGTTTGAGGAGAGGAGCTCACGGTTGCAATTTCAAAGCATTCTGAGCAATATTTTGAGCATAATGTCAAATTCCATTTGGTAGTTTGTAGGAGATTTTCTGGGTAGTGCGTATTATCAGTTTGGAGCCATTTCAGCAATTGGGTCAACGATATTTCACTTGGGGTTTATATAGCTTGCTTGGTAAGCTCAAGTTCCATTGTTCTCTCAATTTGTAATCAAATTTCCCCATATTAATAAAATGTCTCATATATTCTGCTCATATTTACTAGTGTTCTAATTTGGGTGCTTGATTTTATATTTTGCTTGTTGTTCCTAGTTTAAAGCTCTATATTTACTGTTATTTTCCAATTAGGAATATTATAGTGTTATCATAGCATGATCTTGACTAACTGTGGGGTAGCCAGCAAGATCATGGAATATTTGGGCATGTATGCGTAGTGATGGGTTAAACCATAGACAAACCCATGGCTCAAGGAAGATTTAGTATGCAATAATTCTCGTGTGGAATTTGTTGGAACGATGAGAGGTTGGCCCAGTTGAGGAAGGTGTCAGACCTATTGATTTCGGGTAGCATCGAATGTATGGATAGTTGAGAGGGCGTCCAGAGTGTATTCAAAACTATTGCTTAATAATAAAACCCTTAGAGTTGTTGCACTGATTTCCCTGCATTGGGTTTTTCCGAGGACGATTGTCCAAAAATAACGATATCCCTTGTGTGATTGTCTCATTTTATTTCAGTTCATGATCTGTATGGATGTGTAGTATGCAATAGTGTTTTCATCGTAGTTTAAATATTTAAATAACTTGTTGAATGTAAAGAACAAGTAGGAGATGGTAAACCAGTGATTGCAGTAGAATTTCTGATGTGTAGATTCAGAAATTTTCACATGGTATTAGAGAATTGTAGGAGACTAAAGATGTCAGCTGAGAGATCCAGAGAATTTTTTGTAGAGAAGCAATTGTCCTGAGTGACAACGCTGTTTCAGAAGCAGAGGAGCAACTGCAGGAGTGATGCAGAGCTAGAGGAGTGATGTAGAGGCTCACACAGTGCCTGCGTCAGCATTTCGAGCCTGCAGAGGGTGACACAGAGCTAGAGAGGAGCCCACGCAGTGACTGCGTCAACTCTTTGGGTTAATGCAAAGCCTGAAAGGCTCGAATCAACCAATTACCAGGGTTGGAGGAGCATAGAAGATTCGATTTGAGGAGCTGGTGGGACGTTGTTTCTGTTGGTGTAGAACAGTGTTTGTGGAGACAAAGCCAAGGTATAGGGAGTCATTGCCTTGACAAATTTCTAGCCAAAGAAATCTAGATTCGGGTTGCAGTAGCAAAAGAGGATTGGAAAGGAGTGATTCAACATTTGGCCAGAGGATTTCCATGAAGGAAATCAGGACTCAAAGGGAGTCTAGAGGAGCTTGTTCCTTAGAGGGTTTCTTGCACCAAAGAAATCCAAATCCAAGTCTTGCTAGATTGACAGTAGGAGAGGGAGAAGAGAACTAGTCCTATTTTGGAGCATAGATGGCAATGAATGGGTTGAGGGATCATGACAGATTGGATGGAGCATCCAATTTTGTCATATGGAAGGCCAAGATCATGGTAATCCTAAATAAACATCGCATCAAGGATTATGCATTGAAGGTAGTTGTTGTGTCGGTCGACATTGATCCAATGAATAAGTACGAGGAGGCCCAGGCTAAGGCCAAGTGCATGATCCTAGATAGGGTCAAAGATCATGTAGTACCACATATTGTCGAGAACGAAATAACGAGGGAGATGTGGGAGGTGCTGACCACCTTGTACCAGGGCTCTTCCATCCAACAAAAGATGCTATTAGAAAATTAGCTGAGACTGTACTAGATGCAGAAAGGAGATGGAATCAATCCCTTCCTTCTTAGGTTGCAAGGGATTCATAACCAGTTGACTTCTGTGGGGTCTACACCAGATCCTGAGTTCATGGTCAAGACTTCCCTAAATGCAGTCACCGAGGACTGGGAGACTTTTGTCCAAAGTATCTTGGGTAGAGCAACTCTCCCTAGTTGGGAGTAGATGTGGGCAACTCTTCGATAAGAAGAGCTTAGGAGGTTGACCAAGACAAGGAGTAGCGGCAAGGGAGCCCGAGTCAAGAATGAGGAGGAGGAGGATGCAGTTCTCGCATCATTGGGATAGTAAGGGCAACAAAAGAGAAATAAGAAATACATAACCAAGGTTAGATGCTTCAATTGTGGGGAACTGGGACATTATGCCACTCAGTGCCCCCGAAAGAAGGGAAAGGGTGAGGATTTTGACTCAAAGGCTGGTCCAACGAAAGCTAACAAGGAAGGCAAGGATGACGATTGTGCCATGAGTGCTCATGCGCCTCTGGAGAAGAGGTGGGGTGACATGGAGTTGTAATCGAGAGGACTGCAGGGAAGGGGCAGGATCCTTGAGGTGCCTAAACTCTTGGATCAAATGTGGCTACAGGAGCCCTTAACAATAGTAGCATAATGATAGGAGTTGGTTGGAACGAGGTGTGATGGAGTGACAATGACAGAGCTAGAGTGCCAATGTCTGAGGCAACACAATGGATGTTGTGGCAATGCGAGAGGCACAAAGTAGTTTATAACAACACAATAGGAGAAGAGGGTTAGCACATATTAGCAATAAAGGTAGCTTTATCATTATGAGCCATCCATACTGACCAACATGTCAGTTATTGGGTGAAGTTTCAGTTTCTTACTTCTCAGCAACTGAGTTGCAGTGAAATAGTTAGCAATGGCAGTGCTATGGGCAACATGATGCAACATATTGAGAGGGAGCTTTAGCAATGGAAGTGGCAGAGTCATGGGAAGTAGTATAGGAAGCAACAGTGCAGTGGATGAAGGGTATCGTGCTGAGCATCAACAACACATAGGACCAATGCAATGGATCATTGTAATGCTTCAATGGGGAAGTATTGCTATAACACATTCCTTGCTAAGAGGGAGTGGTGATTTAGGGTAGCATCAAATGTTCTCTAGCCTCGAAATTTTGTGGAGGGGCTAGAACACATGAGATATCTAGAACCCATAAATCGTTTGGAGAAATTCCACCTGAATGAGAAGTTATTAAAAAAATTAATATTTTTAATGGGTTCGTAAGTCTAAACTTAGGAAAATAAAAATATTGATGGGTATTAGTAAGAATATGGGTGAGAAGCTTCTAAGTGATGAGGATTAAGTCTGTTTTAATATTTTCCGTTGATTAGGGACTTAATGTTGGTCATTGATTCATCAACAGGAAAAGTATAAGAGGAGGCTTGAGGGTTAGTTGGAGATACCCTTGAGAGATCAAAGAGTTCGATTTTTCTAGGGCAAGGTTCGCTAAGAATATCGAACAAGTGATCTGTTGCAGCAGAGGGACAAGGATAGTTGAGGTAGGAGGATCTTCTTCAGGACCTCGAATACACAACAGAAAGAGGTAGTGAGATGCCAGAGGAGGCAACACAGACCTTGTGAGGCTGATGTTGGGCCAGGAAGGGCCCATGCATTTCCAGTGAAAGGGAAGAGCCACCCTCCTGCAGAAATCTGAATTCAGCCTGGGGAGCCGCTGAATCAGCTGGAAAGGCTGACATCAGAGCTTCCGGAGGAAAAGGAGGCAGCACAATGCAGACACAATGTCCCAGTGTGCTCCATGAAAGCCCATGCAACTATTGCATAGGGGCATCGTTGTTGTAGCCGGGGACGATCAATCTAGTTGCCAAGACAGAGAGGTTTTTGCCGGGTGAAGTGAGATAATATCACTTAGATTTCTGCTAGTATATTTTTATCTCTGTAATTGGATAGTTGAGAGGGAATTCAGAGTATATTCAGAACTACTACTTAATAATAAAAATCTCAGAGCTGTTGCACTGGTTTTCCCGCATTAGGTTTTTCTGAGGACAATTGTCCAAAAATAACGGAGTCCCTTGTGTGATTGTCTCATTTTATTTCAGTTCATGATTTGTATGTATGTGTAGTCTACAATAGTGTTTTCATCGTTGTTTAAATATTTAAATAGCTTGTTGAATGTAAAGAACAAGTAGGAGACGATAAACTAGTGATTGCAGTAGGATTTATGATGTGTAGATTTAGAATTTTTCACAAGATGAGGTCCATCCTCATCCTTACAACAGAGACATGAGAGGTGTGCAGCTCGTGGGCTATAACCATCTATACCATGTGGGGAAAGTTGATAGAATTAGGGCACCAGATCTCCTCAAAAGGAGCAGGCAGGACATGGACAATTAGAGGGTGAGACTAGGAGGCACTTTTGCTGGTGGAGACCTGACTTTAGATATCAGGAGCCTAAGGAGGAGGTTAAGCATGAGGTTGAGGGAATGCAGGGTTGTGAGGAGCACATAGATATACCTAATGTGACACATGAATCACCCTTGTTGGAGATTCTTTTGATAGCTTTGAATGACACCTTGAGGGAGTGAGTAGAGAATACACCCATAGGCCATCTATTGATGAGGTTCCAAGAGACACAAAGGTCTCCATCATTGAGGAGGTGCCATCCATTGTTGAGGTATCAATTGATGAGTTGTCTGGGGTCGTGTTTGGGTTCTTAGGTAATAACAGCGCACAATAGATTGGTGAGATGTGAGGAGACATATCCACTATTGATGAGGTGTTAGGAGACACCGAGGTATCCACCATTGAAGAGGTACTAGGAGATACAATGGTATTAGATGATGGTCACTTGCAACAATTTCGTGAGCTTCAGGTCAACTTTCTAGCATTGAAAGGGAAGGCCACTACAGTGTGAGAGGCCATTATGCAGTGGAAAGAGGAGCTGGAGGGCATGAGGGTGGTTTATGTTGAGTTAATGACCAAACTGACTCACGTTGGGGAATGATTGGATTCCCTAATGGTATGGCTATAGTGCACATTGGAGCATCTTAACAACCCTCTTCAAACATACATAGATGGGGCGTTTAATGCTAGTGGGTTTCCTCTACACACTAGTGAGAGAGAGGCCACATCACCTAGACAAATTTTATGTGATGACTAGATCAGTGAGAAGAGACGACATGAACTATGCAGGGGGGAACATTTGCAGGATGTGGGACCAACTCTATGTATGGGAGTTTGTGCTTTCGATCCTTCCTTTGGGGTTAGATGGCAAGAGATTCTGAGCTAGTACTCGATGGAGTGAGAGAGACATATGGAGTTGAACATAGATGGAGTGAGGGTCAGCAGGTGCCTTTAAGCATCAGGGATATTGGAGGCCCATGTTGGCATTGGGATCTAGGTGGGACTACCTACCATTTACTAGATACTCATATTGAATATGATATCAATGGCATGGTTGACCTAATGGTCGAGCACACACATTCTCTAGGGGAGTTTCAGTTAGCCCCCATTGCCAGCCGGTTTGTGAGGGGACTCCATGGGTCATTTGGGTATGTTGGTTGTGCATGGGTTCACGTGATGATCCACACACTTTTATAGGAGTGTCGGAAGAAGTGGCATTGGTAGGCCACCAAATAGTGCCTTGTATGGGGTTGGGGATTATCCACAATTATGTGGTGCATATGGGACATATAATAGAAAATTAGTGGCGCATCGCTATTGGTACGTAGGGAGATTCACCTCTCGGGTCACTTAAGGAGGATTTGGAGGGATAATCCACGCATCAATGGGTATGGTGATGCAATGGTGGAGGTGGTGATGCCATTAGGGTGCATACCGACGCGTATTGTCTTAGGTTTAGGCCATGGCATCTAGTGGTGTGTAGGAGCGTATAACGTTGAGCATAGGTTTGCAGGTGGACATGGAAATGCATGGTGGTGTGCCATAATGTGTTGGTTTGTGCTGTGGAGTAGGAGGAGTGACTAACTTTGCATTGAGTAGATGTGGGGAGTGTTCGGTATAGTGACACAGGTAGGGTACGAGATAATACAAGATGGTACAACAATAGCAGGGGGTATCGAGTGGTGTACAAGGAAAGGCCATTATGTATAATGGCATGTTGAGGGGTACAAGGATACTCAGTGTATGCAGGGGCATATGGTGCTGCACAATGGGTTCTTAGAATGTTGCCTCCAATGTGACTTAGGGAAGGGGACACCAGACATACCTTTGGGTGTAGTTCACCCAAGATCAATAGGGACACAAATGAGTGACATTTGAGGGTATCCATAGGGACTCACACACCTGTCTTTTTCTAATCGCCTACAAGCATAAATGATTTGGTTGTTTCCCTTTGACACTCTAGGCACAAGCAACAGGGTGTGGAGAGCTCACATGAGATATTTGGATGGTACTCATCTCACTAGGGGATAGAATTCTCAGCGGTGGCATTGGACTAGGGCACAAACTGATATTTACAGGTTTGGGGAGTGTGTCGATTGTTGCAGAGGTAGTGTATGTTCCACCCTTGAGTTCACACTTAAGGGGATGCATGACACATTTTGGGTGAGGCACTCTGAGGTGTCACAGGAGCATATACATCATGTGGTTGGCCTTTCTTATGTGCAGATGTTTAGTCTCTAGGAAATATCAGGGTGTACTTTTAGAAGACATGATAGCAGATCCCACGATGTGGTATGGAAGGTGTAGGGAAATTTTACATGTGCTAGATTGATTCATGTTGTGTGTAGCCTATATATCGATTGCATGCAGGGAGATGAGACGTGGGGAAGGTGGATTTCAATAGCTGTCCAAACTACACTAGAACAAATATGGTTATGGGATCTCGGGGTTCGGTTGGCTGACATGCAACTCCATTTCACGGGGAGAAGGACCAGAGCAGAAGGTGATCTAGCTCACTTTGGGGTTGAAACACCAGGGATCATTGAGGCCTCCATTGTATGGCAAGGCAAGTTTTTCCAGTTGCAGTTTAGGATCAAGATTAGCAATGGATGGGTAGATATTAACATCATAGAGATACCTAGGCAGGATGGGCTTAGCCTTCATCAATATTCGCCAGTAGGCTTCAGGGGTGGAGGATATAGTGTGTGCCCGATTGACATCCTGTTAGAATTAGAGTGGTGCAATGACAACATGGTAGCACCTTTATGAGACTAGCATGGGACCCAAGCATCACAGTACTTGGAAACTCAATGACCTTTAGGGATGAGTTGCCTACTATAGGGGAAGATCATTCATATCTTCCATTGGGATTTAGTGACACCCTGATGGCATGGGGAACTTCATCAGCATGGCAGGTTGGCCAACAGGAGGATATCAAGGGAAGTTCATGCAAGAGAGACTTCATCCTCGCATGGATTTGGTTGTATCTTCAAGAGTTTACTCCTAGAGTGCATGAGGTGGACTAGTTGGTAGGGAAACTTCATGGGGAGTTGGATACAGTCCTACATTATCATGATGCTCTGTTTAGTGGTGGTAGGTAGAGGGCATCTGGTGCCTATGTTGGGCCATACAATGATTGGAACTAGGGATGCTTCATGCTAATCATGATGGCTTGGTATTAAGGGATTTCCCCATGGCATGACAGTGCAAAGATTAGGGATAAATTAGTGGCACATTTTGGACCCCAATATTGTTTATAGTAACCATTTGGGTCAGTTGATCGAGAGGGTGCTTGTTCAAGCATTGCTTTAGGTCAAGCAATTTTTGGTGGGGAGGATTGTAATACCCCCAATTTTGATTTTCTACATTATAGACAATTTTGGGAAAAGGGAAAAAAATTCTAGAATTCTGCCTTAGGAAGAAAAAGGAAATTACAGCCTTAATGGAGAGCGGGGACCACATGGAGAGAAAATTCGACTCAAGAGGAAATTCACACTACTGAGAAGAGAGAGAGAAAGGAAGGGGTGTGAATTAGTGAAGGTGGGGATCACCAAGGGAGGGAGGGCCAATAATTATAAATAAATCTTGGAGGCTTCCATTTGGTATCTTTGATCATTTGACATTTTAACATTAGTTCTCTTGATCTGCTTAGCTAAGACAATCATGTTGTTCAACACAAGGAATTTCTGAGTAGCAATTCCACCCTCATTTCAGATAACTTTGAGTGTCTCCCTAGTGAGGAAATTTGGGAGCTCAACTCATAGTTTCCGTTGGGCATAATTGTAGGTTACTTTAGTTGGTACTTCAAGTTGCTTGCTTGTAGGTTAGTCTTAGTGAAAGTCTCAGTCCCGGGAAATAGCAGTAGGAGGATATAGCGTACAATAGTTAGGGTTCAGTGTTCTCTCTAGGGTGTAGAGGTGGCTTGAATTTATTTTGGGGAGATCGGTTATAGAGGAGTAGAACAATAGAGGATTTACAAGTATTTTCCCTTATTTTAGCTAGAGATTTTTGTGGTGATTAGCAAGGCTGAGTTTGAGGGAATTCTTGGGGTCAAAATTCTACATTTCTGGAAGTGTGTAGGGGTCTCTAGGCAGTCTTGCATAGAGGCTAGAGGAATAGAGATTGAGGAGAGATAATGGTTGAATATTGGAGGTAATCATCAATAAAGCATTTAACCAGAGTTGGGATATATTTCTAGTGGTGGATTTGGGCCTAATCTAGCAGTATCAGTACTGTGGCTAGTTTTCTAGCCAAATTAGTCGATTTTCACTTGTTGGGGATCACCAGGGTTCGGTGGATTTAGCCCGAACCCTTTCTAGGTTTTTGTGGGTTTGGTGAGAGGAGTCTGTGGCTAATTTTACATAATTTTTTGAGCGATATTCAGGCTTGAAATCCTCATTCTTATAGCAGCGCAAATTGCTACTTAGATGGGGAATTTGCACCACTTGTGGGTTCAATTTTGGCTTGGATATAGGCCAAACCTTTTCACGGGTATTTTCGAGTTTGTGGAGAGGATCTCATGGATGAAATTTCAGAGCATTTTGACATTATTTTGAGCAGAACATCCAATTTCATTTGGCAGTTTGTAGGAGATTTTATGGGCAGTGTGTATTATCCATTTGGAGCCATTTCAACAGTTGGGTCAATGAGATTTCACCTGGGGTTTGCATAGCTTGCTTGACAAGCCAAGGTTCCATTGTTCTCTCATTTTGTACTTAGATTTCACCATATTAATAAAATGGCTCATATATTTTGCTCATATTTACTAGTGTTCTAATTTGGGTGCTTGATTTTATATTTTTCTTGTTGTTTCTAGTTCATAGCCCTATCTTTACTATTATTTTCCAATTAGGAATATTACAAGAGAAGACCAATTAAGCTTATGAAAAGATTTTTAAAGTCTAGCTTTATGACCATATCTACCTTTTTATACTTATTCATTGAATGGATTAGTTCATGCATGACCACAATGCGATCCAAAATCTATCTACCCTCCACATAGCCAAATTGTTCCTTGGAGATGAGCTAGGGGAGGAGGGGCTTGAGTCTGCTGGAAATAATTTTTGATAATATCTTGTATACCAAATTGCAAAGAGCTATTGGTTTGAATCCACTAGGATCAACACTTGAGTAAAATTGGGAGCTAAAGTAAAAAAATAGTGTTGAGAGCAGGTAGAATGGAGTGATATTTTCTTGACTCCTCAACCATTGCTAAGATTTATTCCTCTATAAAGGGCCATCATGCTTGACAGAAATCAGGAGTGAATCCACAAGGTCTCAAATATTTTTTATTAAGCAATCCCATGACTACTTCTTCCACTTCCAATATGGCGACCTCCCTCATGAGGGAAGCATTTTGGTCTTTCGTAACAAGTCATAAAATGTGAGCTAGGATTCTTCCAATATCCAATAGATGGATGGGAGAGGGCTCTCTGAGGATATTCTAATAGAAGGATGTGATTTCTCTTTCGAGGTCTTTTTGATCATTTATACACAACCCAAATGCATTTGTGAGAGAAATAATATGATTATGATGTTAATTATTAAGCATCGACTCATGAAAGAAGTGGGTATTTTCCCTCTCTATGAGCCAATTGATCCTAGATTTCTACTTCCAGAGGATTTATTTATTTATTTATTTTTTCTCTTGTTTGGTCAAAATTTCTCCCTCCTGTCTTTATAGGGTTTTAAAAGTGACACTCTATTATTATTTGTTGTTGAATAATTTTCATTTGTCCCACTAATTAGAGTTTATCTTAAAAAATTGTTACCAAGCTCCTCTTGATTCCACTTTTTTATGTGCACCTTGAGATTTTCGAGCTTCAGCTAGAAATCATACATTGGAGAGGAGCTTGGTGCTTTGATCTCCCGCCACCATTGCTTTTAGGAACCAAAAGCCAAAAGCTCTCAAATATGAATGGACAATTGTTTGGGGAAGAATTGAGTTCAATCTCTAACAAGGTTGGCTAGTTATGCAAATTGGTGTTGGGAAGAAAAGATGGCTCCATAATTATGTCAAATCATGTGGTCTGTATTACTATGATTGTATCCTTGAAAAGTTGTGAAACCACATCCAATCTTCTTAAGCGCCACCCCCCCCCCCCCACAAATTTTTTTCCTCAAATGAGGTGATCATATTGAAATCCCCACCAATAATATGGTTTCCTTTAGGGTGAAAATTTTGGATCTGTAAAATACTACTGAGGAAGAGGGCTTTCTCTTTGGGGAGATGAGGCTTGTAATGAACCATCAAATTACCAACTTCCTCATAACCCAATGGTTGAAGGCTATTTCAATTAGGTTCCATAGCACTATCAGGCCTCCCGTTATCCCTTGGGAATCAAAAGATATTTGTTGGTTCCCCTTCGAACATTTGGAATCTAGGGAGTCCATTATTTCACCAATGCATTTAGTTTCTTGCAAAATCACAATGTTTGATCTTTAAGGAGCCTTTGCTTACCTCGACCGTTACAAATCCCGATGTTCAAGACACGATCTTTAGGGAGGGGAGGTGGGGTATAATATATTGGAAATCAAGTTTACCTTACCCGAATTGACCAACAACTCTCCCACCTCTTGAGTTAGTTCTTGTCTTATTTTCCTTCCTTGCCGCTTTTCTTCTCAGATTGGCTTTGGGGGATCCTTGGACCCTGAAGGGCGTGCCTTGGGACTAATCCACTTTACAAAGTTGTTGGTTCCTTAGAAAATAATTTTACCTTAAGAAAATATTGGCATAGAAGATTAATTTGTAGTTCTGGTACCATTTTGGGGTCCCGATGTTGTAATACATCCAACATTGCAAATAAGACATGTTCTTGTATATCCATGTCTTTGGATTCTTCCTTATTTTACGATGCATTGGTTTCAAAATTGACTTCTTGAATAATTGACATTGCATTTCGCATCTCGATATCTTGCTCAACATCCATTTCATGAGGGTTTTCCATATTTTTTCTATTCTTAGTGATGTTATCATGTTTGGAGTTCTCCTGGGGTTTTGAGGCCTCCTTAGGATTTTCATGGTCTTCTTGAAGATTTTATGCATTCACTAGCACTTCATATATGTTGTTTGACTCAAGGAGTTACCTATTTTTAGTTTTCAGGGGCTTTTGGTTCCTTTGATGGGTGGTTTGATGCTAGAATCCATCTTGGTCCAATGTCGTGGCTTTCTTGTTTTGTGGCAGAGGGTTTACCAATGAGTAATCCTTGACAAGGTGGCCATATTCATGTCATCACCTACATATGAAGGGGACATGCTTGCAATCAATTGGATGCATATTATCATTGTCTTTTAAGGAGATTTGAATAGATTCTGGTAGATTCTGTGAGATATTTGTGTATACACATAACCTAGCATAAGTTGTGTATCTCTTGGTCATTGTTACCTCTCAATTTTTCACAAGGGATCCAATGGTGTTTCCTATGTCCTCTTCTTGAAAATATTCAATTAATAGGGAGTACAATCTGATCCATATTGGGGTTGCGAGAAAATTCTTGTTAATTGGATTGTATCTAGGATTCCGAAATTGAATGAATAGTCCAACGTTACTAAGGAAGTAGGGGCTAGTTTCAAAGACTCATGTGATCTTCCTGATTTACGAAAACTATTGTGAAGAAGCCATTAGCTCCTAACTACAACTCTACATGGCCTTTTCATTGCCACTTGCTTTTGATCCATGCCGTCATATCCTTTTATGAGGGCCATTTGCAAATAAATTTGTAGATCAACACATGATCCTTCATGGATTGGATATAACTTGAGATTTTATCAGATTTGACCTTGTAATGAGCGTTTTGGACTGCCTTAGGGAGAGAATGATTTCCCCCCGATGAGGAGGCCATAAGCCTATGAGAACAATAAAAAATGAAAAGACATCTTGTTCACTAAGGGAAGAATAATGGTGAAGGTGCCTTGACTTCCTGTTGCGGGCCCTATAAAACATAATTTTCTTTAGAGAACCCTACTCTTATTTTTGAACAATTTTTAAATTTTTAAATGATAAAGGACAAATGAATTAATTAATACTATAAATATAAAAATAACTCTATGGTAGCATTTAAAATTATTATAAGAATATTATTAATAATAATATTAAATACTTTAATTGAAGTAAACTATTATAATAATAACTTTTAAATTATAATATAACTATTTAACAATGAACAATAACCTTTTTTTTGTTAATTATTATATTTTATTGAACCATAAACACTACCAAACAAAGTTCAAAGTTTTGTCTGCTCATCGTCATAGTTTGCCATGAGGGAAAACAAACCAACTACGGTGAACACAACTGACTAGTTTTCCAATCATCCAAATACCCAAAATATAAGTTCATCTCTAGCAATCCTACTTTAAGCAATTGTATGAAAATATTGTCAAAATTACTACATATTATATGCCAAGTGTAGCTTTCCATGCATCTAATTATGAAGCCAAAACATAAGCCAAGAGATCTGGACGATCATCAATTGTTAGAGGAATTTTTGGGGTTGGTTCTTGTGCAGTTGAGCTTGTTGGATGTTTGTGACTACACTAGAGATGAACTTCGATATGTGTCAAGCAGACATCACGGTTGATTAAGCAGGAGTCTTGGTGGCTTTAGACTCTTTGGATTTCATTGAGGCATGCAATGATCTCATTGCGGTTCTTGTATTTTTCTTTAAGCACCTAGCCTAGGAGCATCTTCATTTGCCAATGAATAGTGATGGAATTAATGTATTGAATGCACCTTTCCCTAGTGTGGCCAGACTTAGGGACCCAACTAGCAACTTTACTTTGAATTTTAGAGTTGGAATAGGTTAGGCAGTTATTGGTGGTTAAAGATTCTAATTATTGAATTTCCTCCTGAAATTTAGGTGTAGCAGTAGGATGGAAAGTAAAAACAACAAACTAGGCTTGAGTCTAAGCTTAAGGTTTACTCAAAGTGCCACAACCTCCAAACATTCATTAGCAAGGCAGAGCATTCGAGACTAGACAAAACATAAAACTGGTAAACCCCCAAAGGAGGTGAGGACCGGTGAACTAAGCTACACGAACCCATGATAAAGCTGAGGGGGATTGAGCATTGTGACCTGGCTAACCAAGGGACAATATGAGATAGTAGTGCTAGTGGGTGTGGTTCCAGGGGAAAAATGAAGACAAAACTAACCAAAACAATCTAAGATTTTTAAATGCCACCAATACACCTTGTACAACAAACACATAAATCCATCATGCAAAGAAAACTAAACTGAAAACCTTGAAAATACTAGACTTATGATAATTTACCTCATTGTTGATGGCCCACCAGGCTATGAATTTCTACATTTGAATCTCCCCACTCCATTGGAGGACACAAGTTCTAGGACTGGTGTTCCTTTCGACCTCTCACTTTCACTAGGTTTGAAGCTTTTTCAAAAGGAGTATGTTGCAAAAGTATAAGCTAGGGGATTGGGCCTTCATTTACTAGTGAGTCAGAAAATCTAGCACCATGGTGGAAATATCCCACTTGTAGTTGACAGTAACCTCTTGTGCAACAAAAAAAGTTTGGGTGACGATAGGGAAGGTTAGAGCACCTGATGGAAGTGGAGTATGCTATCTTGATAAGATAGAATGTAAAGGTTATTTATGGGGTGATATGACCACGCTATCCTCCCCTCTTTAATGTTGGGAGAGGTGATAGGGTGACAGGCATCTCCTTCTCCCTTTTTGGTTGGCTCCATTTTCGACACCCCAATTGGGGAGAATAAATAAGAATTTTGTTTTTTTCATAGGTACAACATTGTATATTCCATATGAGGGATATACATATACTATCAATACTGTCAACATCCATCATATCACTTGTGTGAAATAAACCCGGGTGGGGAGGATTCCATTTCTTCCTCCTAACCAACCATTATTACCCCAATTGACATAATAAATAATAACTTTACTTCCATAATGATTGTTATAATATCTTATATAATAATAGCAAAAATACATTTCTTTTCATTTGGTATATTTATTATAGTATATATCAAAATGATTTGTAATTATAATAACACTTCTATATTATTTTAATATTATATTAATTTTTTTTTATTATTATTATTTTCTATGTGGTTCACGAACCCTAGAGATCGATGGCCACTATGTCCATGGAATATTTTTACCAGGAAGATCCACCTAAAGGGATCACTTCCTACTGACTCTCGTGGGTATGTGTTATATTCTTTCCACGACTAGCTCCACACATTGTTACATTGCATTGGGTGCAGTGGGGGTAACAACCATTCCTGCACGGGGTCCAAGGCAGCGCCCCATGATTTTTATTTTTTTAATGCAGACCTAATAATGGTTGGGTGGACCCAAAGATAGGGCCGGATGAAAGGATGGTGGGTAGACCTACCCATGGTTTTGCGCATAGTGTTGGGCATAGTGGTTTTGCCCATGCTATTTTGTAGATCTGGTCAAGGGAACTATGGTTATGTTCTAATCCATGGTTAATGGATTGGGGTTTATGAATGCTTCGACATGTATATAATGTATTGTAACATTGAAAGGAATATAATGAAATATCAATCTAGTTTTCCCAGTGTTGGGTTTTAGGAGAAAATGTTTGTGTATATCTTTTCTGTTCTCACCTTTATATATTTTTCTATTTTTAAGAATTAATTTGCAAGAATTTCTATACAGGATTAAAACCTATAAGCTCAACCATGGAACCTGACCCCAAGGGTGTCAAGAGAATTGAACCTGTGACCTCTTAATAGCAAAGTAGCTTTAATGATAAGGACTCAACCAATTGAGCTAACTCTCAGAGCTAATATAATATTACTATTAATATAGTTTTTGAATAAATTATAATAGAAATAAACAATTCCTTTATATTATATATTATATAATAGTTTTTAATAAAATTGTAATAGAAATAAATAAATTATTTTTAACACTTTTACTCTCATTTATAAATTCAAAATAAGTTTGACTTCATTATTTTACGTTCTCTTCTAGTTAATTCATTTGATTCTTCCATTTTTTATTTTATTTTATTTTATTTTTTATTTTATTTTTTATTTTATTTTTAATTATCTCCTTCATAATTTAATAATTTGATCCTTTCAACCCTAATCTTCTAGCTCTCTCATTAATTGTTTTTCTCCTAGAATTAACATTCTCCCTTTCTTTTGAATTGTTTCTAATCTAGTTGTTTCCTCCCCCTTTTCTATTTAACAAGGTATTTCTCTCTCTCTCTCTCTCTCTACTTTGATTCAAAATCTTCATTTGTCCGTAACGATGAGTGGAGCGTCCACTTAAAACATCGAACGTGTTAAATTTTGAATACCGACTAGATTTATTTTCTCATGATAATTTATTTATTCCCAACAATTTATTTATTTGCTCAATTAAACACTTAATTACCGGAAAATAAAATCACTGATATTTTAGCTTCTAAAAATAAATATATGCAGCGAAATTTAAATAAGAAAGATAAATCACACATTGAAAAAATAATTCAATACAATAATTCTTCATCATCTATTAATCTGGAAAATCTAGGTTTTCGACCACAAAGATACAAGGAGAAATACAATATCTAGAACCTATAACTTGGCTTCTACAAAATGATTTTAACTCAAGGTATTTAGCCTAAAGGAAATCAACCTCCAAAAGAAATCGACCCAAATACTTAGCCAAAAAAATTGACCCGCACCCTCCTTATGTGCCAATAATGTGCACTAGGGAAAACTCGACCCTCCAACAACTCAGCCTCTCAGATTCACCCTTAACCCACTCACACTTCTCTATCTTTGTGCTCTATTCCACAGAGTGTTTAGAAACCAGCTCAAAAAAGATAGGAAATATAGATCAATGCCTTAGAAATAAGCCTCTTCAGGGGGGAAACCTCCTTTACATTACACAAATGAACAATTCTTGGATTATACAAATGACAAGGCCTCCTTTCCATATATAGGAATCTAAGGGGTCATAATATAATCAAAGCCAACATAACAATAATAATGTAAGGGCACAATAATAACAATAATGGGCTTCTATGGGGCACAATAATAACAATATGGGGACTACATGGGTAAAACAATATAATAAGGGGTTTTACTAATAACAATAAGGGGTTACATTAGTGGTATAGGTGCCTAAAAAGGTGTTGTCCTCAATGCTTTAGTAGTTCTTGATGCTTCTGTATAAAATTATTGTCCTCCCATGTGGAATCTTCAACGTGTAAGTTCTTCCACTTGATGAGATACTTTGAAATTGATCGATTTCGTAGCTACCGGGTTCTTGTTTCTATGACTGCTCTAGGTTCCAATATGATTTTTTGTTCCTCTTCAAGTTCTGGCAATATTGTTTGAATTGGGATCTTCTGCAACTTTTGAATGAGTGGCCACACTTCTTCGTCCTTCTTCCATTCATCCCTTGCTTCATTTATCTAACCTAGTTGGATAATAGAAATAGCACAAAACAATGCTTCCACATCATCATCCTTTCTTAAGAGTGCATATGCAATAAAATGTTGCTTCCCTTTTCTGTAGATGATGTCAAAGTCATAACCCAACATATTTGCGACCCATTTTTTCTGTTCTTCTAAGGATAATATTTGTTCTAAAAAGTATTTAAGACTATCATGATTCATTTTTACTTTGAAGTGTCTTCCCATTGGGTAAGGTCGCCATTTCTTAAGTGCATGTAGTATTGTCAACATTTCCTTCCCATAAATAGCTTGTATGAGAGGTAGCCGTAAAAATACCCAATCACCTACATCAAAACTTTTTTCACTGCGATGTTGATCTGCCTGTTGTTTCATTTGATTTTGCACCAAAGTGGCGTTATCCTTTAAAAGTTGGAGAACTTGTTGTTAATACTCGATGTGATATTTCATTTCTCGAATCTTTTTCTTCTTGATATGTCCTTCTATCTTGAAAGTTTAAGGAGTGGTAATTTCTTCCAGTGCATTACAAGATATGGTCAGATTCATTTCTTGATGCTCTATGTGATCTTTCACTTCTTGAACATTTTTCTTCTTGATATGTCCTTCTATCTTGATAGTTTGAGGAGTGGTAATTCTGGCCAATGCATTACAAGATATGGTCAGACTCATTTCTTCTTTCTTGACGTGGTCTTTCACTTCTTGAACCTTTTTCTTCTTGATATGTCCTTCTATCTTAAGAGTTTGATGAGTAGTAATTCTTTCTAATGCTTTACAAGATATGGTCAAATTCATTTATTCTTTCTCTCAGGTTGGTTCCTGGTGTCTATCCTCTTCTTTTGACATTTCTTGATCCTTTTCTTCCTCCTCTCCACAATCAATGTAAAATAATTTCTTCTTAGCACATTTATGACCTTTAATGTATTTTTTATCACAATTGTAACAAAGCCCTTTTTCTCT